>JAUZND010042522.1:0-15739 GCA_034780555.1 Coelogynopora nodosa | reverse complement strand
ATATAAGGTCTATATAAGGTCAATATAAGGTCAATATAAGGTCAATATAAGGTCAATATAAGGTCAATATAAGGGCAATATAAGGGCAATGTAAGGTCAATATAAGGTCAATATAAGGTCAATATAAGGGCAATAGTCGCTTTTAAATACGGTTTTAGTTAAATATTAGAATTTGCACTTGTTTCTAGTTATGATGCGGTTAAAGTTGTGCTGAATTATTGCTAATAAATACAAATCATTTGTGTATTCATGTAATATTTGCATGTAATGAAAAATAACAGTATATCAATTTAAAGTAAATAAATAAAAGATAAAATACACTTTTTGAATTTCTATGGTTTTAATTAATATTTTTATTGTTGAAAGATGCATACACCATGGTCCATTGTACAACAGACAAGATGTCCCTTTTTGCTTATTCCAGATAATTTTTTTTGAATAACACAATACAATTATTGTTATAAAATGAATAAAACCACAAAGTATGTTTACACAAGTCTTGGTTTACATAAGTTACCTATGTAAATATATATGTTTCAATTCAAATAAAAAATGTTCAATATATATTTGCACCATAAAAGGTTTATCATAAAAAATACAGCCACATATACTACAATTAAAGCGGAAGGCCACTGTATTTAGGACCTATTTAGGACCCCATATTTGATGTAAGAAAATTATTTTCTACATTTGACGATCGGTTAAGTTACTTCTTTCTTGATTTTTCCCAACGGGATACCACATTGAGGGGGAGTGTAATGAGCCCGGAGAGAAAGAGAGTTCCTCCGGCAAGATAGAAGGAGTTGAGATAGTTACCGCTCGAATCTGACAATGCTCCTAAAATATAAATAAATAAATGACGATGTCAGTTAGTCAATATTTTAGAATAATTATTATATTTTGATATAATACGTGGTTGCCATTTAGCAAAAGATTGAACAAATGAACTAACAATTACAAAGTGATAAACTTCTCAACTTTGTCAAAATAAGACACTAATTTCATACATGTCGTAATTCTAAATTTCAAATATTTCATTTTTGTTTTATTTGAGTATAGTTTTCGTTATTCATCTCAAGTAGTCAAGCTATCAAATCAAAATAAAGTTAATATAACATGTAATTTGCAAATACGCTATATATAATTATTATTATATAAATTATAAATTCCTGAATAATGAGTTCTTCAATTCATTTTAAAATTGTAATTGTTTATGAATTTGCATTTCAACTTAATTTGTACATGAAACATATGGAAAGTATGCGTGTAGAAGCCACGAGAGTAAAAAAGATATAATTGAAAATAGTATTATAAAAATTAAATCTTTAAGAGATATTAAATTATTTGAAATTAAAGAAAACGAACAATAATGAAAAATAAATATAATTAATTAATAATTTTAGAATTATTATATCAACTAAAATAATACATTTTTAAAAAGAATTAATAAACAATCCAATTTTTTAAAACGTAAAGGAATAAAACTGTGAAAAATAATTATTTAAGTATAATATTCAGTAAACAGTACCGTAGTATTTATCGAGTTATAGATATTTATTATTTTATTATAGATATTATATAATTTATTTTCATATTGTGTTTTATTTAATATTAATTATCTTATTCTTATCTGTTGTTTGACATTGCAAATGTAAATATACTATCATTAGCTTTAATGATACACATATAATTAAATGCATTGAGTCTCTTTTTATTGTTGGGCAGCAAGCACACTGTATTGTAAATATTATAAATGAAGTAAATATGGGGGAATTATTTTTCGGGATACATTTTATCGTGATAATATAATATGGTAAGTAATGTTGAAGATATGTGAATGTGCATACTAATTTTAGCCGATTAATAAATTATTTTGTAATTTCTAAGAATTGCATGCCATTCCTACTTAGATTAGATTTTTTACCAATTTCTTGATAAGATTAGGATAAATTTTGAGTTTCTTGATGAGGTCGTTAACTTTACATATATTGGATATCGATGTATAATGCTTACATTTTATGTTGAATTACTAATGCTGACAAAATCTTGGTAAATTTTTTTTTAATCATTGGGTGTTGAGAGACACAGAACATTGTTTTAACAAAGTAACAGGATTCTATGCATATCATTTAAAACATAAAAAGAGATTATTTATCTTTATATAATAGAGATTGTTTGTTTGTTTTTGCTATGTGACAACCTTTCAAAGAACTCACCCGCAATTGGAGCCCCTATAAATGACGACAGTCCCTGACACAGCGTCACCATGCCAAAAGCCGCTGACAGTCGCTCCAGTCCCATCAATTCAACCATAATAATCGATCGAAGAGAGACAAATGCGGCTGAAATATGAAGTAAGCATTTGTAGGCCTCTATGCAGTATAAAAGGATTTACAGCATGTAGTATTTTGTTGATAATGAATGAAACATTTTAAAATGACGCAATTTTCTGACTCACACAAAATGTTAATATTAGAAAAAATAATTTAAAAGCATTCTGGATTTAAAATGGAACGATAAAGAATATTTCAAAGGTTGCTTTTCGAAATAAAAAGAAGTTTTTATTGTTTGCCTATACCTATCTTTGTTGACGATTAAAAAGACAGTGTAATATATTTCAAAACTAATCATTATAATATTCACAGTAACAATTTCTAATCCATCATTATAGATGAAATGAGAATCTGGAAAATATTTAATAGATTTATTTTTTTAATTTATATTTTCGGGTAATATGCAAATATATAGATAATGAAATATAACATAATTTTTTTGAATATTAATTATTTAATACTTTAATTTTACATTTTTGCATTCTAAAGGTTTACATTCCGAAAACCAGCTATATTCATAAACTTTTTTTGTTTTTACTATATTTCACATAATTATGAGCGCTAAAAGAATTCTCACAAAATGTTAAAATTCATTTAAAATAGTTGTCACCTAGTATTTTTTACCTGTAACAAATTTTACAAACGTGTAATGAAAGTGATTTTAAATATATGTTCCGCTTCAATGACACAAAAATCGTTTTGCTCAGTCTTATCATACCATCAATAATATTTGAAACAATTGTTTTATATATGTGTACATTTGATTGTTTGAGCAGTTGAAACATATGCTGTTCATTAGGCTGATTTATATATATGTAATATTTGACTATTTAAGTTAATATTTAAAATTTGATACAGAAAGTAGAAATAATCGACAGGTGCTCACCAATACATATCCCAAAGATGATAGAAGCCAAAATCAGTAGGACCATGTTGGAATAATGGGAAAAAAATGCCGTGCACAGCCCGCCAATCATAAGGCAGAAACTATTGATGTAAACCGGGCTGAGCCATCGTCGGTCCGTTACCCAGCCAACCAGAATGCGGCCCACCACGTTGGTTACACTGGTGACGGATATGAGGAGGGCCCCGTCGGCCTTGGTGAAGCCCTTGCTCACGGCAAGAAGCGGGACAAACGTAAAGGGGATGAAGAAGCCTTAAAGGTGAAGACAAGTGTGTGTGCGTCTGTATTATAGCAACATCGTATATATAATAATATACTCAAAACAATATATACTCAATCGATTGTGAAGATTTTCAGAAATATTTGAAATGATTGGTCATATGATCAATTTATCTTATAAATATCTTTTTTTTATTTATTCTAAAATTATATTGCAATAGTATGATAACAACACGTGGCGATGGTTATAAAGTTATTAATGTTTAATTCATCGTGTGCATAACACTTACTAATCTTTAACCATTTTACTTATTTATTTAAGATTGTATCTATAGGTAGAGGATTTCAACGTTCAGGGATTCTAAATTTCTCTAAGTAAAGCTTATCTATATAATAATTATATCGCATATAGTATTATTTTCCTATGTAGGTAATAATATTAATAAGAAGCCATTATAAAATAATTAATAATATAAATTATTTTCGTTTTTGTATTTTATAGAAGTGCGGGGGATCGCTAAATATTCCCTGTATGCGTTATTAAAAATGTAATTAATCCAGAGATTATTATTTGCATATGATCAGAAAACTCATTGTATACTTTTATGTGTACACTATATGAATCCTCTCAGCATAATATGGGCTTATATAATAAGAATATTTTATATATCAAAACTAAATTAAAAATTAAAAAAGATTTCTTATCGTTGTCATAGTAGTCTAATTACTAGTAATGAACCTATTAAAATAATTGTCTAAACATGTCAAATATTTGGAATATTATTTCTATATTTAACCGCCTTATTGTTGTAGTTTTGTACACATTGTATCCATACTGGCAGTAGTGCATCATAGTAATATAATCATTTATTATAAATAAATTTGTATAGAGAGTATAACCCAGTTTTGTTATAATTAATCAGAATATTTATGAATGTTTATAAATTAACATTTTAAAAATGGATTTAAGTTGATTTAGACGTAATTGTTATTTTACTCTGTTATAAATCCAAAAATAACATTAACATTAATTTAAATGTATTTTTTTAAATAAAAAACTTCAAATAATTATTTAATTTCAATAGTAAGACAATAATTTAGGCTTATTCACATATCAATGTTGATGTCAATTTGAAATTTTTAGGATTTTAGATATTAATATATAAATTGACCCTAATTATGAAATACATAAAATTTTTTGGAAACATTTAATTGTAGATTTGACATTCAAATTATACTAGAAATTAAATTGTAGGATATAGATATAAAACCCATTTACAATATAACAAACTGATCAATATGAATTTCATGATAATTTGAAATTTAAGTTTAATTTCTATTTTATAGGTTAATGCCAGTAAAACAATTGGTTTAGAGGTTCAGATAACAAAAATACACATTCGTTAATAAAACGTTGCTAATATATCTATTTGGAGAAAAAATTGTGTTGATTGCATAGTTAATTCGAGTTGTACGCTAATTGTTGTAACGCTATGTACCGAGTTTTTTTATTTTTTGTTAAAAAGAAAAACATGCGATGGACAATACGAGTATTAGACCAAATACAGCATAATAGACCCCGCTTATTCCTAATGATCATGTGAGTATTAGACCAAATGCGCCATAATAGACCCTGCTTATTCCCAATGATCAATGTGAGTATTAGACCAAATGCGCCATAATAGACTCTGCTTATTCCCAATGATCATGTGAGTATTAGACCAAATGCGCCATAATAGACGCTACTTATTCCCAATGATCATGTGAGTATTATACCAAATGCGCCATAATAGACTCCGCTTATTCCCAATGATCAATGTGAGTATTATACCAAATGCGCCATAGTAGACCCTGCTTATTCCCAATGATCAATGTGAGTATTAGACCAAATGCGCCATAATAGACCCTGCTTATTCCCAATGATCAATGCGAGTATTAGACCAAATGCGCCATAATAGACGCCACTTATTTACACTTATCAAGAAGTCTGGGAAGAAATGCTTCCAGTCCTAGCTTGCAAAAGTACTGGCTGAAGAGACCATGTAATTGCGCATCAACAACCAGTACCTAAAGAAAGAAAATGCTTCGGTGTCTATCGGCGTTTGTCTTTGAAAGACCACCACAACCCCCTCCACTGTGCCTGCTCCAAATCAACGTAATGTCAATGTGCCATCAGACCGTGTTCGTGAACACTGTCAGATTACTCGCTTGTGCCAAAACGAATAGCTAGGTACTTATATTTACTTTATAAACAAGTGCTATGTTTTTATGACATTTACTAAATACCTATGTACGTACCTATATACACATGTTTGTTATTATGAATAATACCTGTATAAAATGTCTTCTGTTGGATTCATTCGATTTTTGTACTTATTATATAGTTATTTATATATGTGGGAATTAGTACCATAATTTTGAAAATATCTTTAATACACTTGTAAGTCCTAAACAATTTTTTATTTAAAAATATTTGTTTTTTGTAATCAAAAACTATTTAAAATGCGGTCTGCGAGACCGCATCACATTAAAGCCCTTGTTAAAAATCGCATGTCGATTAAAAATTAAAGAATATAATGTTCGTTTAATAATACTGGATTTCATACACCATTAATATATATATTTTTAGTTATACATAATTTTTTTTTAATATTATGTTTGTAAATGATGTATGGTGTAAATTGGACACTTAACCTTTCGGAAATATCAAGTTCTTGTAACACAATATAATATGTATGCACGTCACCATCGACCACTTGTAAATAGCAAGAATAGCCAAGCCACTCTGATATATTCCGTGATTTGTAAAGATAATTATGACCTAGCCGTGCAACCACGGGGTCAAAGGATATCAAAGGAAAACAAAGATTAGAGTTAAATATAAGATAAACGATTCAATCGTGAACATAACATTTTATTATATATTTTAAATACTCTTACTACCGAGAACTATTTTTTGCTCCTGTATAAATCGTATTGTATATACGAGCTGCTAAAAATTGCCTTTGTATTTGTAACATATGCTTTAACACTTTTCGGTTGTATCATAATTTCATAATTTCATTTTTATTACCATAATTATACAATTACGTATAAAATTTATATTATGTAAATAGTTTCCAATAAATAACTATTAAATATTAAAAAATTATTAAATATTAAGTGATTATTATTAAATATTAAATTATCAAATCATTCAAATAAATATTAAATTATTAACTATATTTAAAAAAATTAAAAAATAAAAATATTATTTTTATTATTTTTATTATGCACTGCAGTTAGTAACATATGTTAAATAATAAAATAAGAAAGTAAGGCTTAAGTTGATAAACTACATGTCGCAATGGATTATATTTAAACATCTTTAATTATTATCAATTTTTTATTCTTAAAATTTGTAAATTCAAATAACATTATTTAATATCTATTTCTATCAGTATGTGAAAAGACGGCATCTTTATTAAAATTTATGTTTGTATCGTTCTGACAATGACATAAATATATCCCCATTCAATTTTAAAAGTATTAAGTGAAAGATCTTACCCATCATGCAAAGAAAGCAACTAGTTCCATAGATGAGGAATGTTGGGCTTAAAAGCAGTGAGAAATCAAAGATCTGAATACATTGATTTTTCGCTTTATTGCAACCCTCTTCTTTTTCTGAAAAATCAGCCTCTGCACTATAATTTGAAACAGCCTTTACAGAACGCATGCTAGAAAACTCGTTTGTGTGCACCCGTTGTTTAGCAACATCAAGGTGACTTCCGCTGAGAAAGAAGGCATCTTTTCGAAACATCGGTCGAGACACATCGATGACCTCTGTGTGGCCTAATTGGTGGGAACCGTGTGGGTTCACTTGATTGAGCCAAATGACGTCACAACTGCGACCTAAATCATTGACAGGCCTGTGAAGACTCGCATCTTCAACATCACTGACGCGTGGTGAAGACATTTGAATCGATTGACTATGATGACGACTTTGAAAATTACCCAAACTGCGAAACCAGTCACGTTTGTTATGGTGGTCTTTCTCTTCCGTTTTCGATTTGATTGGCGAAAAGGTTTTCAGGAGACTCTTATCAACTTCTTCTTCAGCGATATTGGCAAGCTTCGATTCACTGATATTCCCAGATGCAGAGTGGGGAGGCGATTGCGTCAACTGTGTGACTGCTTCCAATGGTCGTAAAAGTGATGACATCACCAAACAATTGAAGACAATTCCTGGAAATGAAACATGAAATTTGCTTATTTTATTGCATTCAGTCAGTATATGTTTCATAATGAGCAACTTACAATTGTATTATTAAGGCACAATTGCTGTATTGAACAATTCACAAAACAGAGAAGATACCTTTTTTAAGATCATTCACAGGATCCCAAAATCTGAGATTGATATCACTTTGAATTAGAAATCATCAATTAGATACAGAATTCGCCCCCCATGAGTCTGTTCAATGAAATGTTCGTTTGTTTATATGTTTGTGTATGGTTGGGTGTTAATTTAGACACAGCATTTAGTGGGTGGACTGTTTACAAACTGAGGGGTCATATGTTTAAACAGAGCAAAATTGATATCAGATTGAATAACCTGGTGAATGACGTTTTAAATAACTGTATTAGTTTTAATTAATTTGTTTTTTAAGTATTTGTTTGTGCTCAATAAATTAAAACTTTGATTTTCTGCTAAGATACTGCGAGACTTATCATGTCTAGGATTTAATTTATCATGTCTAGGATTTAATTTATCACGTCTAGGATTTAATTTATCATGTCTAGGATTTAATTTGTCATGTAAATATAATTTTTAAATAGGTGAGGGGGTAGCAGAGAAGGGGAAAAGAGGTGGGAAGATGTAGAAAAATAGGGATTTGTATTACAATTTTGAAGGTATATAGTTAAAGTTTGTTTAAAGAAGAATGCTGCATACATATCAGTTGCAATGTAGTATCGAGAATTGACATTTTTCACACTGAAACTAATTTATAAAGTATTTTATTTACGGTCTTTCCTTCATCTGTAATATGTACTTATTGTTTACATGCTTAAATTCAAAACAGTATTGTATTTAATTAATTAATTAATTATATAAACACATTGGTGAATTTACGTGAATGAAAATATGCATATCATACATAAATACATTAAGCCTGAATTTAACCTTAATTTACAAATATTCTAAAAGTATTCTTACCGGATGTAATTAGTACGGACCCCTGCCAGCCATATTCATGAATGAGATAGCCAGTGAGATAGGCAAAGATCAGCCCTCCAATACCACTCCCGCAAACGGCGATTCCTGTAGCGAATGCACGCTTCTTATCGAAGTAAAATCCCACCATCACGATTGCCGGAAGATAGAGGAGTCCAAAGCCAAGTCCTGATAGGTGAATCAAATAAATAGATGTCACTAAATCTAAAAGCAGTGAATCCAAAAAAACATTATAACAATAATGTTGCAATAAGTAATAAAAATATGTAAAATGTAAAATAGATTATTCGTTTAAATAGGATTTCTACATTATAATCAAGTTTCTATTTGAAAAGTAAGAATATCCTTCTTGTAAGATGTCAAGATGTCTTGAAGACCAACAAGCTAAAGCTTGGAACTAAAACAAAGCTTTGGACCCTCTATGAATTGTGGTTACGCAGATAGGATTGCTGACACTTGATACAGATGCGTGTGTAATAAATATTTAGACCTTGAAATTTATTTATTTAGTTCCTATTACCGATACACTTAAGGATTCATATTAATACGGACCTATGCCAATATAGTGCTATGGGTGGTATTACATATATTATTACATAAATATGGATATATTGTATATAAATGAGATTCTCCTTAATAGCATTTTAATAAAATAAAAACGATATGGTTTAGATGGCGCAATAATGCAATTTAATGATAAAAAATATAATAAAATTTCAATAAAGCACTATCTTATACATTTTTTTAATATTTAATTTTTATTATTTCTTTAATAACGTTAGAAATTAATTTTTTTATTAAAACTAGATCTTAATATCATTGGATTATATTATTATTATATATAATATAATGCGTAAAAATCATTGTTTAAAATTAATAACTAAATGTTAATGTTAATGTCAATGCGAAAAGTTTATTTAATGGTAACACATTCTTTTTGTATGACCTTTTCGGAGTTCATTCCTATTTATGGTTTTTTCTTTATCTTGTTAATATTATTATAATATTTTTTGCTATAATAAGTCGTTTTGATATTTTCTGGTTATTGTTCATTTTCAATTTTGTTTTGTGGTGTAGTGGTGTTGAGAAATGGAATGTTGTTATTTTCAATTAGTCAATACATCTCCACCAAACATAAACCCATATTCAAGGCGAATAAACAAAACATATATGCACGTCATACAATAGTTTAGTCGAGTGTGCATTGAGTATACATTTAATGAAGTAATATAGCACTTATAAATTTCGTTCAATTGTTACCTTACATATTATAATAATACATATGATCAATTGACAATAAGTGTTCTATTATAATAACATTATATATATAGGATAAATATAAATGGATATAGTCTTCGTATATACACACATAATAAGGCAATAAGTTCACACCATATCCTTCAGTTGTTATCGTACATACAGTATAGTAATCTTAACGATCAGACAAAAACAAATGATTTATTATGCTTAGCACAAAGCAACAATCAATTTATTACATGCAGACTTTGTAATCACATTGATTTAGATAACTTTGGTGTGTACCGCCTTTATATCAAGAGACAAAACAGACAATCAAGTGAGCCTGACAGAGTGTGAAAACGTGACAAGTATTTAATATATATGGTCTCTTCAGATGACAAGGACATCTTGTTAACATCTTCAACTTATACCTACTTCTTAATAGCCTTCTCGTTTTCGACTTAATAATTCATACTTAATAGAACATAAAATGGTATACTATACTATCGAACTGTTGGTATGTATACAAGGGTCAAACTTATATTATCAGTTTTACCTTTAAAAAAACATTCCTCTAACTAATCTGTAATTTTAACACAATACCATGGCCACTTAAAAGATGTTTTTAATATTTGAAACAAATATTCAAAAAAGTTGTTTCCATCATGGTTCAACGGCAATGACGTCATAACTATTGTAAAATCTTTTTTATAAATATATTTATTTTGATATATATAATATAGATACGATCTAATCTGGCCATATCACTCATTATGATATTATAATATTTAGTTAGTTAGTTAACATTTACTTCACTAATTTGGTTGAATAAATCTTTTAATATTTATTTTCTGATTTTAGCCCGCATTTCAAACTTAAGATCAAACTTTTGCACTTCAAATTATGAAAAATTGCGTAATTTTTAAACCTTTCATTAGTCACATTACTGTTAATGAAATCGAGAAGATTTAAGAATGAGAAGCATAGGTGGTTTATTTTTCCTTACCACAGGCATAAATCTGGAGTAATATAAATTTTAAATATGGATTGGCCCTTTTACCTTGCTAATTACAGTTTACCCCTAGTTCACAAGGTATAAATAGATGCCCACCGTTAAATATGTCATCTGACCAATATCACTGGTCACGATATCGGTGGTCACTCTTCATATAGTTTTATTAAATATATTTTTATATAGTTATATAGTGTTTGGTGCTTTATTAAAAATGACATAGATATTCTTGATTGCACGATTTTTTGAATTTAAATACTAGACGATTATCTGATATTTAGATTGGGTGACGCCCCCAGTCTTAAAAATAACGTATAAGTCACAATCTATTACTTACTACGTATTAATTCGAGACACATCTACATTTACACTTGCACATACCTCCTGCAAATCCGAATGTGATGATTAGGACGCTGATATTTGGGGAGAATATGCTAACTGCGATCGATACTCCGGCCATAAATGAGCCTATAAGTGCCACTGGCCGACATCCAAACTTGTTGCAGAGCGCACTTACAATAGGACCTAAAAGAAGCGAGAGAGAGAGTGTGATAGATAGTTAGTTCATTTTTGTTTTTAGATACCATTTTTTCATTTAATATGTTGGGGTGTGTAAATAGAAAAGTCAACTAATTTCAGTTTTTCACACTTGTCGGCACACATCATTTTTTTTGATCAAGTGATTTTTTAGTGACCTTTAAATCCAGACGTTCGTCACATAAAAGCAAACTTTTAAAAATAAATTTTCTGTTTAAGTTTTCTATTCAACATGTATTGTATAAAGGTAAGAACATAATTTCAGCTAGAAATTTTTCAATTTTCAAGTCAGGTTAAAAATTTGTACATAGACCAGTATGCAATATCTATATTTGTACATAGACACATCAGTATGCAATATCTATATATTTGTACATAGACACATCAGTATGCAATATCTATATATGTGTACATAGACACACCAGTATGCAATATCTATATATTTGTACATGGACACACCAGTATACAATATCTATAAATTTGTACATGGACACACCAGTATGCAATATCTATATATTTGTACATCGACACACCAGTATGCAATATCTATATTTGTACGTGGACATACCAGTATGCAATATACTAATAAGATAGGCTTCACAAGTTTGGCACACAACTACCGCGTGTTTTTTACAGATATAGATCTGGAACTTGGTGCACTTTATAATTACTAGTTTCCGACTGATACACATACAATACATGTATATGGTTCCGTCGCCGGGCGGCTTTTGGTACATACGGAAACCATTACAATGGAAAAAATTGTTAGTACAACCGTATACCCATGAACATACTGTAACGTCGCTTCCATTATTATAACTAAATATCATATTTATCGACTAATGTGAAAAAAACGTACACTTGCTATTTAAAATTGAAATCTAGCATTAAATATTTAGATTTTTAGTTGTAGATATTAAGTGCTATATTGTCTGAATGTGTGTCACTTTTCATATTTTTTGTCGGAATTATAATTTCTTTTAATTTTATAACTTAATAACTTTCTTATTATTACCATGTGTTAAAGGATGATATATTATAGATATAATAATAGTATACAATGCAATTGTTATGTAACATATTAATAGCTAAATGTAACTTGTCATACAATATGTCCGTCCCTTATGTGACGCTTTTTGTTATAAATTTGGTTATAATTTTTGTAATAAATCCTGTACTATTAATGAGGTTTAACAGTATTAATAGTATATAAGTAGTTACAATATAAATTATCACAATTCCATGAGTCTTGATCTACCAATCCATCGCTGGGGGAATTTATCGTTGACGTAATTACGAGTAATTCTTGCATAGTGAGGTGGGGCCCCATCCTGCATGAACCAAATAGCATTAATATCTTTTATGGCATCAATAGCAGGAATGATACTTGTTCTCAAGAGATTAATATATGATTTCCCAGAAATGGTGTCTTCAAAAAAGAATGAACCAATTACATTATCATGAAAAATAGGGTCAAATTTCTATTTGGAGTAAATATATTAATGAGGATTCGTATCAGAATAATATCTGCAGTTATATATGTTTACATTGTCATTTAAATGGTAAAAATCCATCTCTCCGACAGCATGTTTGCGCCAAAACATTTGTCTTCTCCCATTTCGTACAGCCTAATCTTCTTTATCCAAACCCAGGAGAAGTTGGATTTTGTATGGGTGGTATTTGTTTTCTTTAAAGATTCTACCCGCTGACCGTTAATTTATTCTAATTTCAGTAACAATCAATTTTTTTCTGAGATTTCAATGTAATTTTTTTCTTATGTTATAAGGGTCATAATACGAGTATCTTTATCTGTAGTGTTTTTTTGTCTTCCGTTTCCAAATTCTTTAAAAAAAGTGACCTGACGAAAAACAGAAACTTTGATTTACTGACTTTTCGTAAAATTCAAGCAATTATTATACTATTTATTTCGACTGATTAAATTAATATTTATGCTTGTTAATTTTGTATTTTTAATATATTTTAAATATATTGATATTTATCAATTTCATTTGTAATTCGATTTAGTATTGCATGAACTCATTAATTGTCTATTCTATGTAAATAGTTGAGAGTTAAGTAGATGTAAATTGAAAAAATAGATATATCATTTATTTTTATGTTTTGAAGTATTGGATCGGTATTTTTCTGTCTTATATCACCAATATAATTTTTTAGACAGATAATTCAATTAACTACTTTTACAAAAACAATTAGTAAATAAACGTATTGTTTACTTTAGCATAATATATTAACCATTTGAAATGCCAAGCATCACGTTACTTTACTATAGCTTTAATATATTCAAGATTGACAATTGTAAATTCGGTCAGGCTATACATAAGTGTTATTTAAAATGAACAAGTAGTAGTTAGAGGACGTGAGCGGAAAGTATTCGAGTTAATCACACTTCTTAGATTTAAAATGATAAATATACATATTGTATACAATTAATTATTTAATACAAAACCGTTAGATTTGTTTTGATAAACTATAGCTTAAAAAAATTATTCAAAATATTGTTATTCATATAATAAAAAATAAATAAGTCTGATAGTTAAAACTTTAATTATATATATTTCGGATATTACCTTCCTTGAGCATTATAAAATGTTATAGTGTTCAAGGAAGTTATCCAATATATAAATTGTATATATATATAATTGAATTTCAAACTATATAGGATTATTATTTTTTTATTATATCAATTATGAAACTTCATAATGCCCACAATAACATACTTAAATATAGTTATTCAATTAAAAAAATAATAATTAATTACTTTTCTACCTTATTATCACTTACGACCTTCGCATTCACCATTAGCCACTTTTTGAGTTGACCAGCGTTGTAAACTTCAAATCAAAAGTGGGAATGCGAAAGCAGCGATATGTTTTACTTCGTTACAAAGAGATTTGAATTGGAAACGCAAAAGAAAATGTTCTACAAAATGAATTTCTTGAGCATTAGTTTTTGGTAAAAAACTCTGTCCCTCACCATATTTTGGAAGATGCCGAGACTAACGTTACTTGCGACAATTGTTCGTTTCATTATATGTAAAAAAAATGTTAACCCATCTTTGGTCTGTAAATATCGCTATCGTATAAACAATGCGGTATAAGCCATGCTGGTTATAACATTGCCGCATTCAAATGCCGACGGGGAAAGAGTAGTTAGTACTGTGAGACTGAACAAAATCTGATCGTCTATAAGGACAGTGAAAATGTCCGAACTCGAACTTCGATATTTCAAATACGAGCTGCATTGCTTAAAATATAAATATAATATATCTATAAACAAAAATTGTTATAAATATAATATATCTATAAACATTTTGTTGTTTTGTTGTATTGGCCATACGCAGTAATGTAAGATAGGCTATATGATCGAAAACAAAATTTAGACTTTCCTGGGTATAATATGCAAAGACCACAAATAAAACAGAGATGTTTCATGCATGTGTTATTTTAAAACTTTTTAGATTTATATGCTGGACTACATTTTATATAGTAGTTTCGAATGTAAGGTTAATTATAACTACTGCATCTTATTTTATTGTAATACAGATTATATATATTTCATTTCGAATTATCACTTTTAATGAAATTGGGTTGACAAGTATTAAATGAAATATTTAATATTAATATTAAATATTAATATTATATTTTGACCTTTTTAAATGAAGTTGCGAAATTTTGTAAATATAAACACTTTATTTTTTAAATATTTTCATTATTGTTCATTCTTGTTGACAACTAAGTAAAAAACAAATTTTTTTACTTCTTAAAAATAGGAATATAGATAATGAAGTATTTAAAAAAATACACTTTAATAGTTCTTTTATAAACTGGATGGGCCAAAACTTCCTGGACCCCACCTCTAAATCCGCTCTCGATATGAAACGACTTGTCTTATTTTAATGCTCATAGTATTTATACAAAGATGTAACTTTATAACATTTATCAATAAAATCCTTTAATGATACATACAAGAATTGTTTTACTTTTTGTTTAAAATAAATCTGTAGAAGTATTTAAAAAAATATATTTATTAAATTGGTAGCTTTTGAAATTTTAGTAGAAATTATATAGTAAATATAAATTATTTTATTCTAGTAAATGTGTTAGCATATAATTGAACCGATTTTGCCTGTAACTTGTTGGTAAATTTCTATCCACTAAGGGTAAAATATCTCTCTCTCTCTTATGTTAAAGCTTGATTTTACATTATATATTATATCAGCAACCAAAAATCGATAAAAGTTGTTCTGAATTTGTTCAATAATA
>JAUZND010042511.1:0-20738 GCA_034780555.1 Coelogynopora nodosa | reverse complement strand
CTAACTATAGACTAGCACAGCTGCTAGCCAGGAACAGGAGAGTCCAAGGGCGGGCTCGAACCTGCTCCGAGACAACACCCTCGACATCCGCAAACCAGCGTCTTAACCACTCGGCCATCCCATTCCCATTAACTGTACTTTTTCTATTTTTTTATGCAATTGTTTTGTAACTTTACTGGAATAAAGATAAATTTCATTTGGTATGACGTGTTTTACTATTTTACTATTCTGGTTTTTGTAAAATTTATTGCTATACTTACAATAACTTAAAATGATACTTTCTATACTTATAATAACTTAAAGTAATTGGTATTCTTATTATCACTTAAAGTGCGCTTAAAATGTCTTAAAATACATTTTAAGTGACTTAAAATGTGACTTATTAAAAAATACTAATATTCAAAGTCATTATTATTAATATTATTATTATAAATTTATATATATTATATCTTGGCCATTATTAGTTAAGAATTGTTCGAAAACGACCCGGTCGGTAATTAATGGTAAAAAAAAGTTTGGTAGTTAGAAGGTTAAGTATTTTAAGTTCCGATTCATTAGGAGAAGGGTGTCAGTTTCTCTCTACAACTCTTAGTGTTTCCAGTCCGTCAAGAAATTCCTCCTGCTGGCCTATCTGCCTAATGTCAATGTCATTTCTGTAAAAGACGGAAAGATAAAAAAACAAAAGACACATGTCATAATGTGTCATTTTCCAGTATTTTTGAACATGCATCTCATGTGTGTAGAACTTGTATTTCACATAGATTGTATTCAACATATTCAACACAGATTGTAAGTTGACTTTTCTCATAACGTTTATTCAGTATATGCATAACTGTAAGGTTTATTATTGAACTTATTATGAACTTATTATTGAACTTTATTATTTTATCATTTAAACTGATGCATCCATATTTGTTGAAATTTTTTTGAAATTACACAATTACTTTTCATTATATTATAATTTTAGGATGGGGTCCCGGGGACCCCAGGTAGGTAAAGTTGGAGTATTTTAAAGTAGGCCTCCAAAAGTAACAGAAGTTATAAATAAATATATATATATATATGGGATAATTAGGCCACATAAGATATAAAAGGGTACTGGTAATCCAAAACTTAAACCGTCACTTTTAATAAAATGATAACTGGCAACAAACAACTGAGGTCTGGTAGACTCAAGGTGGATGTGGGAAGGTTAAAGAAAACTATTACAGCAACTGCACATCACGTGCTATTGCTAAGCATTAACTACACCACCAAAACCATTTACCAGAAAATTTACATTCTGTATCTTAGACAATGCCAAAGTTTGTGAACGCAATTTTTGAAGAATTTCAAATAAGAAAGAAAGCCAAAAATCAATCGATAATATGGTTGAACATTTTAATTAGCCAATAACTTACTCTCTATACTTCAAAAAATTGATAATTCATATATTGTTGTATTTTTCCCCCTGTTATTATATCAATCACATCTGCATAGTTTTGTTTAACATTTTTATAGTAATTGTATTGATGTTGGGAAACCTATAGGCCTAATTATGAATTATATTATTCGGCTATATGATGCAAAGTCGAAAACTTATTAAATTATTATTTTTGAAGTAATGTGTCTTCAATATATTATCTAACCATTTTGAATATACTCCAAAGTTCCCACGAACATATTTAATGTTTCTCATTAATATCTCACATGACAGCAGTGTATCATGAACAATTGTGAAATATTTGTTTAAAAAATGTGCATTTATTAATTAGGTTAATTAATTATTATTAATTAATTATTAATTAGTATTAATTATTAATTTATTAATTATTATTTATAATACCTACCAACGTCGATATAAAGTAATAATTAAAAAATGTTAATAAACAATTAAGAAATGATTCTTCGGATATAGTTTATTATTGTCATACATACATTTCGCCTTTCGGCTTCGTCAATATATTGGGTATAATTAATAAACTGTTTTTGAAGAAGCCTTTATTAATCGTTATCAATTTATATTCCTTAATATATGTGTTACTATATCTTATTAATTATATAGCAATATCAGATGAAATGTTTAATAATTTGGAAAATTTGGATTTGCTATTTATTTATTATATTCGCAGCTAAAATATTTTTATTAAGTTATTTTAAATTTAACTTCAGCTATTTGGTAGATTATCAATGATTATTATAATTATTAAATTAAACGGTATATGTTTCAAAAGAATTTGCTTTATATCATTTTTTATTATATATATATACAAATATATTATATTTAATCATTATTTATATTATATCATTTATGAATATAACTATTTGTATTTTCCAATGTAACAATTATTTTTATAAATTAGCATTAAAATGAAATAATAACTTAATAAAATTACATAAATATAATTTGGTTTTCAGTAAAACTTAAAACAAATTATCTACTAGTTTTATATTAGAATACTACAACATTTGCATCATATGGAGATAAAGAAATTGAATTTAGATTAGCTTTACAAAAATTATTTGAAGTTTGCATATAACACAGCAGTTAATTTTAGACTTTTAAAAAATCCAAAAACTTTTTTTTTTAAAACCGCCATATTTTTTGTTTCTTAAAAACAAATAGTGCATTTGTGTAAAATCTTAATGTATCTGTTATTTCAATATCAAATTGCTCTTATGAAGGTGTTGTTATTTATTGATAAATATCGATCGTTAAACTTTTTCATTTAAGACAAGAAGTGATAAAGTGTACTCACACAGTGCATGTATTCATCTGACTTTGTGTATAGATGGACAAGTTCATTGAGGTAACTTATTTCAGAAGCACTACATCTTTCCAGAAATAAAGAAATGTGATCCTATATGTAAGAATGAGAAATAAATTGAAATATAGTTATATATTAGATAACAATATCGAGGAAAATTCGAAAAGGAAAATCCGTATGGAATTAATTTACCCCAATTATAATGTACTCATTGTTTCTCTTAACAAAATTGTATTGGTGATTTTGATAAATTTGTGGAATTTTCCTTAAAATTTTCCTCCGGATGTTATCAATTAACTTAAATGACGTGTGTAAAGTATACTGACACTGTATTTTAAAGCATCATTAAATTAACCATTAAAAAAATACTTAGTTGAAAATAATACAATAAACATCCTCTAATTAATACATCAATTGTCGCAGCAAAGTTGTATTAAATAACGAATGTAATAATTATAGAAATTAATATATTTGTATTAAAATAGATAAATTGTATTAATTGTCGAACAACTTATCAAGTCATAGATTGTATTGTACATTAACAGAACTGTGTATACATATAGAAAATTTCATTACAAAACATAACTTTTTGTTTATGATTAAGTAATTTTTTTCATAATATAAAGATTAATGAACAGATAAAACAATCTCAAAATAGGTCTTAACATGTATTCAACAATAACAACAACTACTACAAAAGTCAAACAGGCACACAAACAAGTGAAGATGATTTATAAAAAAATAAAAAATATCAGTCTTCTTTTTGTGTTTTTCTTTGTTTTGCTAATTGAATTACTTCGACTCGATAACCACAAATAGTATTTTCAAAGTTTCTACGTGTTTCCCAGTGCAGGGCCTCTGAAAATCAATTTGCATTTAATTTGCACACCATTGTTAACGTTCAAGTTGATTCTTGTTGTAGTAAAATTGATTGGAACCATCAATCAGGAAAAATCAGCTCACCAGATAGAAAGTAGTAAATCCTAGAAACGCTTTGCAATCTTTCCTTTGAAGAAAGAAACTAACCCTTTTTGCAAAACGACCTGATTTACTACATGGTAAATTGCCACAGCTTTGATCGCCATGAAGCACAGCAGCAACAGCATACTTGTTGTCAGTTTCACGTAGTAGCATGATTTTCTTCCCAGCTACTATTTTTTTTTGTGTTGCTGAAGTAATTCACGATATTTACTAATATGCTGCCCTCGTTACAAAAAATTTTCATGTATAAATTCTTCCATTATATCTTATTAAGTATGCACACCTCGTATTTGATTTGATAACTAATCAATTATTTATAATAACACGGTAAAATTAGTAAATATACGTCATTAAAAGAAATATTATAACAATTGCAAATATTTATTACATTTCAAATAATGCTTCGGAAAAGACCACATATTTTGTTTTAAGTATTAAAATAGTAAATAATTGAATATATTTATTTAACAATTTCGAAGAAAGTAGCCTATAATAGCGCATTATGATGTATAATAAATCTATTTAACTCTGTCAGTTAATGTTGTACAAACAACAAAAATAATATTTGAAAAACACAACACAAGTGGTATTTATTATCGAATTTATTAATTACGCGAATTCTGAAAATGTATTAATCATACTACAGTTTACATAGTAAAAATACCGTACCATTAAAAAATTGTATTAAGTATCGAATGTATTAATTAGCGAGTATTTACTGTAGCCTTAATTTGCATTCAACTTTTCAATGTGTTAAATATATATTTATATTTATTAACCGTTTCTTCACTAAAAGCATGTTCTACCGTCACAAAATATGAAATGTAAGATTACTTATGGTATAAATGTTATTAAAATTGTTTTATACCTTTTTCAATTCAACAAATATTTCAGAATAAATATATACAAACAATTGTTACTGATATAGTATTTTTTATATTTATAAGGATTAGTACGTTACTTTAAACAAATGTTTAACGAGTACGCAGCTATAAAAAGTATGCAATCGCTATATTGATAGTGTATCATTGTTAAATACTAGGTATACATACATTATTTATTGCTTAATTGTGACAAAATAAGTAAAAAACAACAATAATGTAAACATAATGGTCAACTCAGCTGCATATATTGGTCCATTAGAAAATGTAAAAAGAAAGTATTTCCCAAGAATTATGCGACACAACAAAAAAATTACCGCAAATTATGTTAATGATATCAAATTTGGGCGTTAAGAAATTGAATTGTGTATAAAACTTTGAGGCAACGAAAATACAGATTTAAAAAAAGTGGTGATATTTTGTTAAAGTTTTCTATTATAACTGAGATATAACACATAACAAATATCAAAGATATAAAATTAGAAAAACGGATTATGAAAATATCATATGAAATAATCATATGGAAAAATACTAATAAATTAGATTTTAAAATGTAATCAAATCTGAATAAAATGTGATTTGAAATCTCTGTTACAGCGTGAAATATTGGAATATGTTAAATGTAAAAAAATTATATTATATTTAAATTATATTCTAAGTTAAAACGATTTATGATAATAAAATATTGTTTAACAAATTAAAATTAAAAAATTATGAAACCATTAAAATGAAATAACTCATATATGACAAAAAGATGTGAGTTGTTAAAATGTGTATGTACATAGAGTAGCACAGTAAAACTTTAGACCATTAACATTTATTTTGGATGCATTATTTTATTTCTGTCAAAAGTCCATGAACATCATTGTCCAAGTTAATAATTCCTTGATTATCTAACTCTCTATTGTCAAAAATGCCAAGTTGTATGGCATCACGAACCGTTCAAAGCTGTAAATAATCTAAATCAATTGGCATAATACATATCGCACTAGCGCTGCCAGTATTTAGGCCTAAGCCAAGCATTAAATCTGGAACTTTAAAGGATTGAAATGACCTTAATATTATGTCTCAGAAATGTTTAAAAGCTCTTTTCAAGAGAATGACTAATATACTCGTTGACGTTCATTGTTAATTCAATAAATATTTTTTATTTTAGATAACTCCACGGGGACGTGGCCAGAAATTGACAAGGGAGGGTGCGGTAGAAAAATTAGGCCTCACGTAAAATATTATTTAGGCGTCACATATAAAGAAATAAAATTATCGTAATAATATTAAAAAAGTAGAAAAACATTTTAATAATTTTTAGTACCTATATGCTAAGCCCATATCTGTTATAATTGTTATTATTTGAATGTTTTTATTATAAACAGTTGGTTGGCTGAAGTGCGAGGGATCCCAAAGTAATTTAGGCGCCTATTTTTTAAATAATATTTAATTTTTTTTATAGTGAGTAACATAAATATATCACAAAGATAATAATATCGGAGCCTATTTTTAAAATAATCATTCACATTTTTCATATTGAATTTTATATTCCTATATAAGAAAGCAATTTAGCCGGCGCCTATTTTAGAAATTATAATATTTCATATTTTGGTTTTATTAATTCGTTTATTATTATTTCGTCTATTAAAAAAATTGTTTAAAAAATAGGCGCTAAAAAAGTTTTTTGTGATCCACCCTCGACCCCTTTACCTATGCAGATATTACTGTATTTTTAGAGATATAATCATTTTTTACTGTGGGTAAATAATATTTGTAAATATAAAAAAATAGGCGCCACTTTTTGAGGGGGGGGCGTGCGCTCTTAGCGCTATATGGTGTGCACGTCCCAGCTCAATAAACGGTCTCTACATTTGTGTTTTATTGGTTTAGTTATAGGCTATTTAAAATATCTCAAAAACCAAGTTAATTAAACTAGGTAATTAAAACTAGCTAACTAGGTAATTAAACTATAAAAACTAGGTTATTTAAAATATCTCAAATGTATAAAATTTGGTAAACATATTAAAACAAAGTATATCGTTTAATTGGAACGATTTACTGCCAATAAATTTAATAAATTTATTGGCAGTGAGTTAGAACACACGTTTTGGTTTAACCTTTAAAATCTATACGTAGGCTATTTAAACGGTAACTGTAAAATTTTAATTTAGATCGACAGAAATTTAAACATTATTATCTATATTTGAAATTTGAAATATGTATATGAAGAAATTTTTGGATATACCAAGTTATATTATGGAATACACATTAAGAACAGCAGTCACAATTACTGCGTGGATTATATCTTTTGAGGACGAAAGTATTGAATCAACGGCGTAAATTTACTAATCGGTTCAACCTGCACCACCACGATCAGCATTACAGGATTGGAGATACAAGTTAATTGAAACTGGAAATATTGTAAAGGATCGTCAACGCAATTGGAGGCCTGTGACAGCATCAGAAGACGACAACAAAGCTATCGTCTTGAATGAGGTATGCAGAGATCCTAACACATCGACTCGCCGGTTATCTGATGAACATAATATTTTGCAATCTATGGTACGCCGCATTTTGAAAAAGAGTGGCATGCATCCATACAAACCAATCTTCTAATAGTTTCGGACAGATGGAGATGACGACAGAAGAAGGCAATTTTGTGAAATTATGTTAAATATGTAGGTAATAATAATTAAATAAAACTATTTGCTGATGACACAAGTTTATTCTGTAAAGCGAATGACAATAACTCTTTAGAAAATAATGCAAACAAAGCACTTGTAGAGTGTAATAACTGGCTTCTTTGCAATAGACTATCACTTAATTTAACAAAAACACACTTTTTATTCTTTAACACAATGAAACCCATTTAAAAAAAACTGAAATCTGAAATCTGAAACAAAATATTTAAGCCGGTCTATTCAGGATAACTTAAACTGGAATATTCACATAAACAACACAATTAATGAAATAAACAAAATTATTTCCCTATTCGATTCTAATAGAAATATAGCTCACTTCTGATGATAAATTGATCATAATATATAAATAATTTATACTTTCCAAACTAAACTTTGCATAAGAAATATAAGAAAAAATAACACATGGTTAAATCAATTACAAATTACCCAAAAATATGATTTTAAGGATTCTATTTAAAAAAGATAAGTTATTTCCTACAAACACATTATATAAAGATAATGAACTCCTTAAAATAGAGGACCAAACCAAACTCAGATTAGCACTAGAAATACATAAAATTATATATTTACAGGATAATAAACTTCCATAGGCCTGTAGCCAGGGGGGCGACGGGTGCTTACGCACCCCTCATTTTCCATAAGGTCCATATTTTTTATTACAAAAAAATAAGTTCATACCCCTAAATGAGATACTTTAAAAATGATCTCAAATGGAAAAGGGTGTTCGTGGGGGGGGGGGGGGGCGTTGGAAACTCAGCAATTTATAACCGGTGAAATATGTATTTCAACACATTTCAACAAAAGCCATGGTTGGAAAGGGCCACATTTATTATTGCCCCACCCCCTCCCCAAAAAAATATCCTGGCGAGCCTGTTCCATCGCATATAAGAAACATAATTGGAACACATGAAAACATTCATCAAAGACAGACAAAAAATCAAAATAACATTTTCTTAACAGTATCTGCATATAATTATAAAAACAAAGTAATTGATGATGCTTACATTTTTTGGAAGAGCGTGCCAAAAAAGTATACAAAATCTACAAAATCGCACACAATTTATATTTGAACTGACAAACTACCTATCTCCAAATGAAATACTAGAATAAACTTATGACACCTACAATATTTATAATTCATGTAAAATAGACTACAACTATATGGAACAATTATTTTAATTTGTTTTCTTTAAATTATATGTGACATACATACAATACATATAAATATAAATTTTTGTTCCTTTATCTGAAGTATAGATATTTATAACATTTCATTCATATGATTTTAATTTGTTATGTGTGTAAACATACCTTCCAATTGTGTAAACATACATTTTTTACTATATTTTTTATTCTAAAAATATTAACTGAACTATAAAATTATTGTACCAGTATTCTACTATTTTTAAGACTATGTTTTAAAATAAGCGCTTTTGTAATTATATACATCATATTGTAAACATTATTATTATATTGTAATAGCATAAGGAACTGTTTATTGTAAATTAAATGTTATCTACGTGGTAACCAGCTAGATCTCGAAAGAGCCTCTGGTTCCCATTTTATGAACAACCAAAAATGGTATTCGAAAAAAATAAAGTATTATTATTAAGGTCAGAAATGACCATACAATACTGCGAAAATTAACCTTCTCCGACAAGTGCGTTTTTGCTTTAAACAGGACAGTGAACAAGCATAACGTGCATTACTGGGCGCAGAAAATCCAAAAAGTTTAGTCTGCCATCCTCGAAAAACAGCTACAGAGACCGTCTGGGCCTGCATTAGCTTTGCGGGTGTGGTAGCCTCTGACTTCAGCATACATACGATGAACGGAGAGAGGTATTGCAACATTCTAACAGAAAAAGCTATTAATTTTTTCACATAAAGAAGACAGATGTTCTACCAACAGGACGGCGCCTCTCCCCATTACTGCCTCAACGCCCAAAATATTTTAAATGAATAGATGCCTGATCAATAGATTGAAGCGACTGAATGGCCGGCCGGCTAGATCGCTAGATCTCACACCCTTCGACTACTGACTTTGGTCGTATTTGCGCCAACAAGTCTACACACCCGTCAGAGTCAAATTTCACTCACTGGATGAACTCTCCAACAACCGAATCGCCACTGAGCTTCAAACAATACTCATTACAATGTTCCGAGAAACTTGCCGAGACTTTCTCAAATGGTGTGAGGAATGTGTGGATGTTGACGCATTCTTACATTTTAAATACATAGATTTAAATGTTTTAACAAAACGTGTGTTTTAAACATTAGACTAAAACAATATTTAAACTCAAACAGTGGTTATAATTAATTTGAAAATTAACCTTTATTTTCTTCACATTATATGTATTAGACATTACTGTAAAACATATCACCATAGGACATATGTCATCTGAAAAAAGTGTAAAATATATATGATTTCTAGAGTTGTTATATATTTAAGGGGAATTTTTAGGTGTTTTCATTTCTGAAAAATAAAAAGATTGAATTCATTGAGATTCGTACTGAATAATTGAGCTTTCTGCAAATGACATCTTTGTAAAGACAAAATCTTTTTTTAATGTCAAATGTCAAAAAACATAAAATAAACGGTTTACTTTTTAGTTTTTTTCTGAATTTTTTGATATATTTATCAAACCGTTTTAATCAAACAATTTTTAAAAAGTCGAATTTACAATGAATTTTTGGGTTGTAACTTAAATCCGAAAGACAAATCTAAAGAAAATGTAACTAATTTTTTAAGGTCATCAATGGAAAAGCCGCTAAAATATAGAAGAAATATTTGAAATAATCTAAATAATTAATAAAGACAAATGTAAAGGATTTTAGAATGTCGATAACATTTTCAAAATAAGAATACATTTAAATTAATTATAAAATATTCAAATAAAAGAATTATAACTAATTTAAAGTAATTATTATGTTCTTTAAATTGACATTGTTTGTTTATATTAATTATATGTTTTAATGCCGATCTTAAAAACAAGATTTTTATTCCTCCGGTTTAGGTAACAAACGAATTTTTGATAATGTGCAACTTATTCAACTGTTTTATAAAATAATAAGCTCTATAAAACCTTTGAATTATGTAATTATTATACTAAGTTTGTAAAATTATAAAAACAGAGAATTTTTTTTAATAAAACGTAAATTACAATCAGTTGTTATTATTTAAAAAATGAGGTAAGTTTGCTTCAGTTTCAATATCAAGTTTTTTCATATTATTTTTTCAATCTTGATAATTATATAAATTATTAAACATGTTATTATCAAAATTGAGAATTTAATTATTTCTATCATACAAAATTAAGTTTTGTATTGTTTAAAATGTGAAATTTCTGTACATTATATTCAATAAAATGATATATTTTTAATTGTATGATAAGCTACGTTATTACGTTAAATTATCAATTATATTTTTGTGTTAAATAAATCGCAATTTAAATTACACTAAACAATAGCTAATTGAATTATAATGAAAAAGGTAATAGATAGGCCTAAGGGTATTCTTGTTTCATGTATTTATATATTGTGGGCATAATATACAATACATAAAAAACTAAAATGTTGACATATATTGCAATAATTATAATCAAACAATACGAACGTATATAAGCGTTTTATGATATACATGATTTATTATATTATTACGCAACGATATTTTTTATATATTTACTTAATACTAGGCCTATATACCATATTATGTATGAATTTTCATATAAAAATCCAAAAAGTAATGTTATTAATAACATAAAAAATAAAATCACAAAAGAAATATAATACTAAAACGTTATTTTAGTTTACATATATATTGTAATAATGCTAAGTCAGGCTGTGGTATGTATGGCATATTGTCATCTCAATTATTATAAATTAGTGATTAATTATTATTCTAAATGATTTTTAAAATGTTAGGATTTTAAATAAGTATAAACAATCCACCTGATTTTTTGATATTTTAATTAATAACCTTTTTGTTTTCTTAATGGAAGTAAATTAAAATTACATCCAACATCTATTATACCTTCCAAAAAACCCTAACAGTGTTAATTTGTTTTTAATTTAAAAAATCAGTATATAGACCAATTTTAAAATAGTCAGTCACTGCAATCAAAATTTAGAAAATGAAAATGTGTCCTTCTGTCTGTCATAAATGGAATTATTTAAAATAAGCTGGGAAACAAACTTACCACACAGTCGTCCACTATGTAAAACATAACATATATCTGTGAGAAAGGATATTTTATTAAAGTTAATATATTCTGGGAACAGTTGTCAGTTAAAGTTATTAATTTAAAATGATACACACACTATTATCGTCCATATTATTCTGAGCAAAAAAAACTAAGCTTCATTTAAAAATATTGTACTTATATAAATTGTATTAATATATTAAATGTAGTAAATAATTTTTTTTAAATTGTTTGTTTCAGTGTTAGTTAGAACTTCTTTTTAACTTGATTATATAATAATATGTTCTACAACATGACACCTGGAGAACCAAAATTTTATACGGGATAATAGGGTCGTTCATTATAAATATTCACTTAAAGTCATATTCAATTTTTAATGAAATTGAAAATAATAATTTTCCAAAAATGTATATATTTTTATATTTGTATCCGATTATTTAAATAAGAATCAAATTAATTAAAATATTGTATAAAGCAAATAGTTAATATAGTAAATAGACTTTGTAGTAATAATAAATTTCAATTGTTTAATAATATAGATCTTGTGGCCTATAGTAAATATATCGTTATGTAACGTGTAGTAGTCTGTAATTTAAAGAAATGTGTCTTATGGAATTATATAATTACAAATCTAAAATAGATATAGGCACTACACAGACACATATATGTATATTGTATATATTAACTGATACATATTCTGACATTTCAATTATAAAGGATACATGGAAACTGTCTCTTTTTTTATTTCGATTAGATGTCATAATCAGAGGCTTTCGATCGTTGAAGAGTTTTTCATTCATGAATACTGTTTTCATAAACAAGCACATCTTCTTCTAAAATAGAAATATAAATTGTAATAACACACTAGGCGTAATAACATTTATTGAAAAATAAGTATCATATTTGGGATAAATTAATTTCTTCACTATATAATTTTGGAAGGGACGAACATTTTAGGCTCCATGAAATATATAGTCCCCTAATCTTTAAAAAAAACCGTGATATATTGGGCCCATCTAGTGTCAGCCAAAAACTATATGTCAAGGGACTTTTTTGCCAAAAATTTTCCATCTTCTAGAAACCGTACAACCCTCATACATATTTTAAAAATTAGTAACGTTAATGTTTTTAAAGATACAAAGTAGTATAGAAGGTAGACTTTCACGTCACCCCTCCGAAACAGAAACTAAATCTAAAAAGTAGATATGACTCATCACCCCCCGAAAGCGAAACCGAAACCAATATATTTTTTTTAATCGGGGCCTAAGTGTCGGACCGGACCCCCCCCCCAGAATCCGAAACCGAAGCCTATTTCCAAACCATGTTCCTATTGATCGATTTCAACTAGGTCAAGGACGTTTCTGACTAAATCGGTGGCTGGGATTCCGAATTTTAGGTTACCCAATCGATTAGGGAATTCCCTATTGGTCTGTCAATTAGACACACTTGTTGCTCTGTATAAAAAGCGTTGCATATCGCGCGGAGCTTACTTTTTTTCTCATTCGGTAGTGAGTTAATATCTCTCTGTTTCGACACATGCGTCCTAAATATGTATGGCGTGATGGGGCATACCATCAGGTAGTTGATACCTCAGCGCGAGCGTCGGGTAGACACTTGAGTTCACCATCTATCCCACTTGACTCTATCCAGCACGTGTACGATCCGCGGTTATCCCAGAATGGGTAAGTGTTCTGTACACAATCGCCGTCACCGCAAGTATCATCAGGTTAGCTATCCTTTTCACAAGCTATAACATCTACTCCTCGCCATCACCCCGCCTTTTATACAGTAGAGTGGATTCTTCTTCTTCGACACCGTCAATGTCGATTCCTACAACGTTAGCAGCACTGCAGTGACATCGCCTGCGCAAATACCTCAGTCCTTTTACGAGCATCTAACGGCAAATTTGCAACGTGCGTCAACACCTCAACCGCCATCACTACCTTCATTTCATAATTCCACGGTCAGACAGGCTAGAATCGCAGCTGCCGCAGCTTGTTCAGACGCCGATTCCTACTACGTCAGTGCAAATGCCTCAGTCCTTCCATGAAAATCTACACATGTATTTACAGCATACTATAACAGCTCAACCGTTGCTACCATCGTTTCACAGCTCTATAGTGCAACGTGCAAGAATGGAACGATTATCCCAGTGTTTCAATAATCCTTTCTATCGCTGCCACCTCCCTCTCCCTCCTTCTTTTTTTCTCGACAGGATATGTTTACATCGTCTCCAGTCAACAGCCGACAACCACCACCACGCATCATTATTGATTCACAGATGCCAACCACTTTGTTGAGAGCGGCTCCAATTGTACAAAAACGACACTAAGATCAGCCCTGTACAAATGCAGCTGCTTATAAACAGTCGACAGAAGGAGCAAGAGCAGCATTAAGTAGTGAGTTTACATGTGGCCAGTGTGGGTCACAATTTTCTTCAATTGTAGCGCTCAGAACCAATCGGGATAATTTTTACCCGGATGAGATTCCAGAGATGGAAAAAATAAACAAGATATTGAGCATCGATTTCAAGTGGGTGGGGCATTGGGCGGTGCTGTAAGATACATTCGTTTCCCTCCAAATAATCTACTTGTCCAACCGATTGACCTTCTCTTGTCAATACGTCGGAAAATCGAGTCAGCCTTGACTGCACTATTAGAAGGCTGTGTAAAGTATAAGGTACCTCCTGTAATCTTCCTTCGTATTTTACAAATCAATCCGCAAGAAGGTGATATTCTACGCTCCCAGGATCAATTATTCTCTATACCAGCAAGCACAATCAATACAGACTCATTCTTTGAAAGCATGTTAGCCGCTCTGTTAAAAAAGATAGAACAATTCATCCAAAATTAGCTTAAATTGGATTATCAAAGAAAGGAGTCAACTGATTCGACCTCAGAGTCGTCAGGTATTACAGCGTATCGAGTAAAAGAAGGCAAAAGTTCGTGGACTTGCCACCTCGACTTAGAAAGAAAAGAGCCTGCATTAACGTTGACAACAAAGATAGAAATGACTGTTTTAAATATGCCGTTCTCTCTGTTTTACATTTCGATGAAGTTGTTGATAACCGCCATCGTCCCAGCACCTACAGTCTGTAGGAGAATGAGCTATCATTTGAGGGACTCACCTTTCCAATAATTACCGGTGATATTCCCCGATTTAAACGAGTGAATCCCGGCCTCTATATTAATTTACTCTAGTGGGACGAAAATGAAGAAGAGCACTCACTGCGAATGATACGCTCATGTGGCTACCCGAAACAACACGGTGATATTGAATCGCGTCTTATCAATATACTTGTATATAATACGACATCGAAAGACACGCCCGTCCACCACGTCGGAGTTGCGCATCTCAACTTTCTTCTCAATTCATCTTGTGAACACCAGACCTATCGCGGATTTAAACATTGTGAACGCTGTCTTCAGCCGTTTAAGACGAAGCAATTATTGAACAAACATCGTGAGTACTGCTATGCTGGCCGGCCGGAGACACTGGTGCCAACCTCTCTGGATAAGCAGTTTCACATTTTCGAGCGTTGGCAGGCGACACAGAACACAGAGACTACATTATGTTGTCTACGCATACATTGAATGTGAATGCTACCTCGAGCCTGGAGAAGACGATAACTATTGTTGTGTTAGAAAACACAAGGCGGCGGCTATATCATATCTTTTAAATCCTCACCCTGATATGAAGGCTAAACCTCTTGAGAAGCGATACTGTGAATTCACTGGAGAGAGCTGCATACTCAATTGCATGACATCCTTAACCAACTTAGCGAAGGAAGTATACTAGTGGAATTGAACAAACGCCCACCAGCCTGTCATCATGTCGAGAAGAGAGAAGGAACGCCATGAGCAAGCTCGTGACTGCTATATTTACAAGAGACGGTTCGACTATTCGGATAAAACAAAGAAGGGCATGAACGTGTGCGAACACCATCAATAGACAGGTAAATATATGTTAATCTCTCTCTCTCTTTTTTAAATACATATTTATATAGCCTCTGTCTCTTTCTTGTGTATATAGGTGGCTATCGCGGTGCAGCCTGTCAAGACAACTATTTTCCCATACTGCAGTTTGAGCTGGTCGCTTTTTTCGAACCTTTTATCACATATAATTCCCAACGTCGACAAGCATCCACTAAGGCCTTTGAAAAGGATTTCTATACGTTAAAAAACAATCGCCTTTTTTGAAAAACAATGGAGAATATGTGCGATAGAATTAACTTCAGACTATGTAACAATCCAACATCGCTGGAAACATTCGCTTCAAGGCCAGAATACATCAAAGGGAATCTCCTACATTATTTTATTTAACATGCTGACTTCTACACCGATTTTTATCCATCACATGCAAAATTTTCAATCACCTTTACCAACAGTGCAGTCTGTGAACTTGAGCTATCCACCTATACAGCTCACGTGCTTAGTTTTATAAGTGATCATTGAAAGACCGATGAAAAATTCTACAAGAATGGCGGTGATCCATTTACAATTTACTATAACAATGGGGTTGCAAATTTCGCTCAACGAGATACAAAAAGTTGGGCGAAGAAGAAGACGAAGATCCCCTCACCTACCTATTCCTTCTCAATCCTGATAAAACGACACCAATTGTACCCTTTGAAATTGGCATCACTATTAAAGGGGCAGCTAGTAAGGATTATAGAATATCAAAGAGTATCACTCTTCACGAGGGATACTACCAAACAACCCAACGACTTGTGCAAACTCTCAATAAGACACTGTAAGAGGAGGGCAAAAAACAGAATATGCGCTTCGCTTTTAATGAGAATATTAATCGAGTCAGCTTCAAGTGTGATCATGATAAAACATTTCGCAAGATTGAAGAGCCGCTTGCCTCTGCACTTACCTAGATTCGGACAAATACGCAAACTTGACAAGGGAAAATTATGGAGGAGGTCTATCCACCTTATCTCCGCCGTGGGATATAGTCTCCATGTCTACTATGATCTTTGTATGGAAACCTTTGTCGGCAATACTTTTGTACCCCTACTGCACACAGTCAGTTATAATGCAAGCGGTGAATATGGGCACACAATCACCATTCTCTAAACTATGACAATCCAATCTATGTCCCATTCAACAAACACATGATTGGCAGTATTTAAATGATGGTTTGTGATGACAAGTGGAAACTGGTCCTTTTTATCGAGGGCAAAAACTGTGCTCACTCTCCACGTTTGACAGCGCAACTCATAAACAGCCTACGCATGCATGCACATTCGCATACACACACACTTGGATAGCGACGGCAGTGATAATCAAGGCTATGCTGTGTGGCAGGAATTGCGAGTGGATGCGGAAGAAATCAATTCCGTACTCTGTCTTATATACAACTTTTTTACACAGACAACAGATAGACGGATTAAGCCGGCACTTACCGAGGCAATGCTAGATGGACTTAGCTATATTTACTTCTCACAAAAACAATAGCACAGGAGTACCCTACTGATGAGTATTGAGCCCGATTTGAAACATGCTGTACGTTCAAAGTGTGCCGGTGAAGTTGTCACACTATTCATTGGGTTTGCTGAGGAACCCCTTTCGGAAATAATTGACTCTTTTGTCCCTCATAAACAGCGACAGGGACAATAGAAAAAGTTAAAGCGCGCATACACTTGAGAAAATATGGACAGCAAAGAGCAGGGCAATGCATTGAGACCAGAGTTGTGTATTGACGATGGTGAAATGAATGATCTACTTAGACTAATATGCAGATTGTTTACAAAGACAACGGATATAGAGACGCGGGAGCATTTTACTGACATAATGTTTGAAGGACTTGGCTATATTAACTTGTTAGATGAGAAGAGCCTTGTATTATCAAAGCTTGAGCCTTACTTAAAACAAGCGGTAGAATCAAGGCACCCTCCGAAAGGTTGAGGAACGAAAGACAAAATAAATTTAAGCGTTTGTCTATCTTAGAATGCAACAACAACAATTATAAACATGAGTGGGTGTGCATGAATATTTCTAACATAGAGAGCGACACTAGTATGGGTTATGCAATTCCATTCACCCAAGCCGGCGGTTGTGGGCGAAGAATGCCAGTATATGGTGGAGAGAGAAGACAAATAGATGGTAACCTGTTCAGTACAATCTCACGATTTGCTCTACCACTCCTACGCCATCTCTGGCCTGTACTAAAGAAACTTGGAAAACGAGCTGCCACCTCAACACTTAATGTCAGGACACCAATGGTTGAAGACGCGAGTGCCGCCAAGTTCAAAGATATTCCTAAAAATCTACGCCAACGAGGAAAGTTTGAAGTTATCAGTCCATCCCGAGACTATATTGGGCGAGATGTATTCCGAAATCAGATGATGATGATGATGATGAAAATTCACATCGCGCAGTGGGTGAACAGTCGGGTACCGGTACAAGGTGACGTAAAGCGAACACTATGAACAAGAAGAGCCAAAGCAGAATCGAAAGAGGAAATCTACATCAAATAAACGCCGCCGTCGTCTTGCTATTAAATATTAGTAATCATGCTGCTCGTAGACAGTGACTGCCCATGCACCAAGAGTGAACTACAAATTTCCGATGGAAGAAGTATTAAGACGGTTCTGGAACTGGCCCAGTGGGTTGACGTGCACCCGCTAAACAATGTCAATCAGGGCAATGCACCTATCAGTTTTCTATAAGCTTCTTCCCCCGATGAATATCTCCACCTCAATGACATTATGCTTCACCTATGCTGTCGTGTTGTCACGGCGGATGGGACGGCCTATGTAGCGGTTTATCAAACTGTCGCCCCGGTTAATAGTTGGATGCACTCTATTGAGCCTATCTTTCTAATCTTCTCCTCTTTTCCGAAGCGTCTAAGGGGAACAGCTGGCGGCCTCGGGTTACTATAAGGATACCGCTGGCCAGATGTACTCCGCTGCCAACAATGAGGGCTACAAAGCCAGACTGGTCACTCTCAAGGGTGCCGCTGACAAAACTGTTGATCTCTGTGGCCCCCTCTGGCTTGATATGACTCAGCAATGGATATATTTACTCAGCCAACTGGATATGCAAGTGAAACTTATACGCAGCAAGCCGGAATTTTATCTGTTTAGCAGTGTACCTGGCGACTCTACTGCCGCAATATAATTGAAAAGGTGGTACTCTATAATCGTCGTGTGAAGATCACCCCGTCAATTATTATGAAGCATGAGAAATAGCTGATGACTCGCAATGCCCTCTACCCTATTCAGCATACCAATATAAGTACCTATACAATTCCCACAGGATTGCAGAGTCATATTCGTGAAGGCTATTCCGAGGACACCTGCCCAAGATGATTATTTTCAGCATGGTTGCAAATAAAGCGTTTAATGGCGACGTGGAAACAAACCCGTTCAACTTCCAACATTTTGGTGTCTCTAATACTGCTCTCTGTTGCGAGGGGGGATTGTATCCTTCCGCCCAATCACTCTAAATTTTGCAAAGGGTAACTGCGTGCGTGAATACATATCCGGACTGATTCAGGGCCTTGAATTCTTCAACCGGAATGAGAGAATCGACATTAGCCTGCAGGAGTATGCCGCTGGGCGATACAACCTGTTTGCCTTCAATCTCACACCGGACCTGACAATTAGTGGATATGCACAACCCTATAGCGAGGGCAATCTGCGACTGGAATTCAATTTGCAAAGAGCACTTGCCGCCTCTGTAAATGTTGTGATAATGGCCGTGTTTGATGGAAAAGTGGAAATTAATCATTACAACCAGGTTATGGTTGACTACAAAGGGATAATCGACTACTAGGCTCTTTACCGTTGACGTATTCGAATTATACGCCTACGCTTTCCCCACCTATCCCAATACTTTGATGGTGTTTTTGCACTAAACAACTTACTGTATCTGAACCGCTGGCGTCAGGCTGATCGTCAGCGTCGCCGGCGTCCCCTCGGGCTGAGTGTAAACACGGACACTGCTGATTTACCTGGTCAACATTGGATTACCTGCATTCTCCTAGCCGACGAGCGTAGTGAGTGTTTCGATTCCTTTGGTCGGATGCCGCCACCACCACGTGTTCAATCTTGGATGAATAAACATTGTGCTCGTGGCGCTTACTATGTGTTTATTTTCTCTATCAACGTATTGTACTCGGTGAACCCTTTGACACTATTATAGAGAATCTTAGTTCTGCACGAAATTGTGACAATTTTGTACTACCCTTTCTTAATAGAACCCTCCGTCGTATAAGATGAGAGGTGCGTGTACTCTCTATATATGCTATATTGTATATTAATAAAATGAGCTTGATCAACTCGCATGCACTTGAATTTTCTCTCTATAAATATAAATTAGGTAGGATAAAACGAGAGATTTAAAATGACTTTTAAAAGTGGCTATAATTCACGTAGAGAAAACGATGATGATGAGCCTAATATTTACTATCAGCAAATGAAGCCCATATTAAACTTTTTATGGCGTTCAAGTGGAATATGCTATTCACCTCCGGATCAGCGATTTAATAATTTATTTGACAAGTTGGGTGAAGTTTTTGTCCTACAACACTATTGAGCACGCTCAGATATACTCGTTATTTTGCAGCGAGCAATGAGGAAACCTTCAGTTATTGAACACAAATCATTTGGAGATAATGTCGTTGATTTTTATAATGCCAGAAGAATACAACTACGACTCTATATACAGGAATTGCTCAACCATAATCTATAAACTTGAGAGAGGAGAGATAGAGAGAGAAAATTATGGGTTACGCTATACCTCTGACTATCGCTCGACAACAGCGCATACAGCTAGAGACGACAGTTGGCACGTCTCTATAGGCGACGACGTATTGAGCAAATGGGTGGTGGTGACCCCATAATTGATCAGGAGCGCTCTTTTGGATCACTAATGAAATTTACATTTAGGTCACTGAGAGCAAACTTGGGCCTATGAACATAATTGTCTTCACCGCTTAATGAAAGGATATTTCTCTCTCTCTCCCACTCCTACTCTAAAACACCATGACGAGTAGCTGGAATCAACTCGTTGACCTATGTTGTGCCGATTTGAAAGCGGAGCGTGGGAGTCAGGAATTCAGTGAAATTAGTTGTTATGATACACAACTAAAATATTATCTAATTCACAGCATGAATCAATACCATACTGGCTAAAAGCTGTGGACGTATTCTTGGTCGCTATGTCAAATGGAGGCTAGCTGTCAAAGCGCGCGTATTAATCATGGACGAAGCTTCCAGTCAACCTTTGA
>JAUZND010042500.1:8993-20742 GCA_034780555.1 Coelogynopora nodosa | reverse complement strand
GAGATAGAGAAAGAGACAGAGAGGGAGAGAGAGAGAGAGAGAGAGAGAGAGAGTTTCATGTAAACAACTTCGACTGTGTGCTCTAAACATAGCTTACCACCAAACTAAACGCTTCGCCAAACACGACTAGCAGGTTTACCAAAACTGAAAACAAGCACCTACACAAACAGTGATATCGATTAACTGTCATTAATTAATTTTATAGTCAACACAAACACACACTGCAAGAGATCTGTTCGGAAATGAAAACTTTCAAACTCTAAGATTGTTGCAAGGATCATGTTTGCTTCGTGAGAGAGGAGAAGGGAGTGCAGCGGGGTCGGTTGTAGGCTTATCCTGTACGTATCTGAACTGAATATTGTTCGAAAGTTAAGCGTTAGTACTGTATATGGTGGTAACCTGTTTAGAAACGACATCGATGAATTTAAAAAGTGATTGATTTGACTATTTGATTATTTTAAATGATACAATATGCAAATTTTACGAAAATATGGCAATTGCAGGAAAAAATGCTAAATAAATAAACGATTACAGTCCCATTTCAGTTTCTGTGACTATAGTTCAGCATCGAATGTTGAAAACACTATAAAAATACATTCGACAAATAGATAGTAAAAGATTCATAAAAAAATATTTATACCGTTGTACAATTTGTTTCAATAACGGTTGGGGTAGAATGTTTCATTTTAAAATTCAGCAATTTATTAATCTAGGAACATAGTTATCGTTTAACAAACAACAATCATAAAGCAGAATGGCTGTAATAATATGGTTACATACACTGAAACTAAACACAAAATAATTTTACATAGTTGCTATGGTTACCTGGCCAAAATCACATGGATTCGACATAGTAGCTATGTTTACCTGGCAAAATCAAATGGATTCGACATAGTAACTATGGTTACCTGGCCAAAATCAAATGGATTCGACATAGTAGCTATGTTTACCTGGCCAAAATCAAATGGATTCGACATAGTAGCTATGGTTACCTGGCCAAAATCAAATGGATTGTACTTAGTAGCTATGGTTACCTGGCCAAAATCAAATGGATTCGACATAGTTGCTATGGTTACCTGGCCAAAATCACATGGATTCGACATAGTAGCTATGGTTACCTGGCCAAAATCAAATGGATTGTATACATAGTACCTATGGTTACCTGGCCAAAATCAAAGCTGCATTGTTAGATGTTCGAATACTTTCCGAAGTGAGTAATTTCCGTATTGTATTGACCAGATTATTGAAGTCGACCAACTTCAGAATATTCGCTCTTCCTTCGTTGTGTTCCGCCTTTGATTAGACCGGGAAGTAATATCCATTTATTATATTTATAAAGCTTGAGAACTGTTGCCTATTACTTTCTATTTAAATGATTGTCCACAAAATAACAAATATATTACGATTGTAGTTAAGAAATTCTAACAAAGAATAGTTTTTCCATTATTCGAAATTATTAAAATTGAATATATATAAATACATTTAAATGACTTAACCAATTAGGAAAAAACGCAAATAGTAACTGTGCAATAATGCATACTTCTTGTGATGAAACACAGTATGCAAAACAATAAACTACTCTCATTGTTAAAATTCATGTCTGGTTTGTCAATTTGCACCATTTTACTTTCCATGTGTCAATTAAAGAATACCTAAAAGAAATATTTGGAAGCCAGTTTGACACTTGTGCCAAAGAGTCCTTAACCTGAACCTAGTCTCTATAACCTGTGACCCATAATATTAGCTATAACACTATAACGCTCGTAATACAAAAGAAGGTGTTGAATAAATAGAGACATCTCTTTCTGGCGGTGTGAAAGCAGACGTGAGCAGCTATGTATAAGTAGCTGGAGGTAAGTTAAATGTGACATTTTATCTTAAACAACACAAAACCTGGAAATAACAAAATCATAATATGCTGCTGGGTCTATACCTATGATATCGACCCTCATAATACACTTATTGATTTTATTAATTAGTATTGATTCTGTCCAACTACCCTGAAATAAATAAATATGTACAACAGAGTTTTAGCAAGTTTAACTTATAATCAAATTTAAATTATATGGCAAATAGTTCATAATATGTTGCTGCCTTTTATAGTAAATTCTAGCGTAAATTGTTCTCTTCGTAATATTGAAAAACTGCAAACAATCGTTACAGCTTTTTGTAGGCTTCATAGTGATATAGGTAGAAATTAAATACACGGGATGGCTTAAAAGAGAATTATATTTCGTCAGATTTTCACTGCACTGCAGCATGATCACGAACATTTCTTTTAAGCCATTCGGGCTATTTAATTCCTCCCTATAATTATTAATCAATGTATTTTTAAATTTTATTTTAAAATGATAATTTTACCGCAAAAATACTCATTATTTTAACAATTTCTATCATATAGAAGAACGATATTTAAAACAATAAAATTATCTATGATGGATGTGCAAAGACATACAAAAGTGTGCATTTTACTTACTTTGAAAATAATTTATTCGAATATTAGATTTATAGAAATTTTGAATAATACACACCTCCACTCTTAGCAACACACTTACTAACCATACTGGTGCTGATGCTAACTGCATTACACACTCACAATGGCTCCCAACGCCCCGGCAGCGTTCATCACGGTGTCCTCGTCTGGTTTGTGCAACAGCCGACACAGCACATCGATGAGCTGGGGGCATTTGATTGGTCCTCCGCCCTCCTGCATCGATTCCAGCAGATAGGACCAGCAGGACTCGGCCAATGACGCGACAACGTAGGCGGCGTTACTGGCCACTCTGGAATAGGTGACAGATGGGTGTCAATGCTTTAAGAATATGTATAGTTTGTGCTATTTTCTCGACAAGACTGAACGCTTGCAAAAGTACACATTCTCTGTAACAGCATGTAATGTATAAGTATTCGAGAAATATAAAGAGGAACTATATATGTACATTGATTTTTATAAATTTCAAAAGATGTAAATGATATTGTTATTTAATTTATTAATAATAAATTTGTAATTTCATGAAATTTCAAGTAACTTTACTGTATTGTTATCTAATGTTAATATGTTATAATAGTAAATTAAATACTCTTTAAACAAAGCACAATATTAACTATTAAAAACCACCATCGGCCGACTTCAGGATACCAAACAGCATTGAATTATAAAACTAAATGATATTCTATTTTTGGACAACATAGTACAGCGGCATGGGACTTTTATAATAGTCTAGATATTTTTTTAAGTTTTATTATTATTGAAAGAGTATAAAAAATATATTAATATATCATGCATATTTAAATGATATTGATAAATAGGTATAATAATGCAGTGTATTAATTATAAAATGTGTATAAATTTCAAAGTGGCCTAATAGATAGTCACTTAATTACTCCCATAAATATAACTCACAACAAATTATATAAATTTCCTATTTAAGGATGTACCCTAAAGTCATAAACTTACACATTTCATAAAATTAAAGTTGTTTCATGTTCCAATGTGGTACAAACATTTTCATACATTATTGAAATGTTGGAAGCTTATATCTATATTTTATTATTATTATGAAACGTAGGTGAAACTAAATGGTTTGATATAATAGCTGGCACCATTTTCCCTTAATATAATGTAAAAATCCCTTAATAATCCCTCCGTATAAACTTGCATATATTTTAATTATTTATAATTAGTTCTAAGTTAATTAACATTATGTATATTATCCAACTTTGCAGACGGCATTTAATACAACACTGAATGTTTACAACAACACTATTTAAAACTACATTGCACATATATATATAAATATGTAATAAACATTTTGTTTTTAAAAAAAAGTATGAAGTTTATAACACATACCAATATTTTGATGATAGTTACCGTAGCAAAACGTTTTTATCACTTCTCAAAAAGTACTTAATTAATACTAATATAATATTGAGAACTGTTATCATAATTTAGCTATATTTTGTATTACTAGACATTTTATTCATTTTGTATTACTCAAATTTTTTATCTTTAAAATATACTATTCTAATTATTTGTTTTACATTGGCTAACTCTATCATAACATAATAATATACTAACTCTATTATAAAACCAAAAAAAAGGTTTAATACTATTTTATATTGTATTTCTTTTATTTGTATTATCACTAAAATATTTCAAATTAATTCAAATAATAATTTCAATAATGTTTTATAATCATTCATTGCATTATTAGGGCTTCATATATTATATATTTTTCTGTATATTTAAACAGTTTAACAAGTCATTAAAACCTTTTTTAAATGTTTTAAAAAATTAATTGGGTAATTTAAACATTTATAAACTAAAAAAAAAAAGTTCTTCTAATTTATTGTGTAACTAGTGCAACTGATACAAAAATGTTTGGATTTATAACTGAATTAAATATTAGCAGTACATTGTGTATTAAACTAGGAAAGCAAACATTTCTAAACTATTCCATACATTTTTTCAATTAAAGATAGTTTAGTACAAAAATAATGACACATATAATAATATTATAATACTTAATTTTTAAATAAATCTGTACATATAACATAATATATTATAAAATTATTATATTACTAAATTATTATATTCACAACATTTAAATAAATCATAAAAACTAAATTATATGAAATGCCAGTTAATCTAAACATGTAGACAATAACTGATAGTAAATAAATTTAAAAATTAGAAAAAAATATTATTAAGATTATATTATATTAAACATGTACAAAAGTTGTTTATCTGTTGCTTTTAAACATATTATAAATTAGTAATTTAAATGTACTTTCTACATATGACTTAATGAATATATGATAGTCTGGGGAAAAAATTTGAATGGCTTTCAAAATTCCATTAACTAAGATTATGTGAATACATTATGTTGTCAAAAGTAATAGTTTTCTTTAAAATAAAATTAAAACATTTCCTCCACAAATATAAGTTTACTTGTGTTTTGTTTTGATTAGTAAAATTTAATATTGTATTAATGTGAATAAGAAATTTTATTAATTCTATAAATATGTAAAATATGTATTTTTATTTTTATTAAGACTACACATTCACAATAGTTAAATATGCTACCTTTATGGGAATTTGGGAAGTGTGACGGTAGTGCGCTATCAAACCGGTTAAACACGCCGCTGAGGGTCCTAAGTCCCGCACCTTATTTAGTTTCTACTGTATCTCTTTGGGTCATCTTCTACTTTCGGTCTGTTTTGGTTTTGTGTCCTGGATATTGGCTTTAATTAACATATAACCACTACAGGCATGACTTATCAACCTCTGATTTCCTAGGCCTGTGTTATAAGTACAAGTATAACTTGGTGGAATTCCTTCATTTTCTTTCACTTTTGGTATTGGTGTCCTTTCGGCTGGTTTTCTTGAGTTTTTTTCTAGATAGTTATACTCTTGTTATTTCCAGTTTTATTAATTCCTCTCCTTTGCCTTTTGTGTATCTTTTTGTCGGTTTCTTTGTTATATAGATACCCTTTCTTTTGATTTATATTTTATTACTTCTGATTTCTTTCTTTTCTTTCTATCTGATGAGCTGATTTTGCCTGATGGTTCCAATTAATTCTATACTTATATTCATAATATACATGTATAAGTAGAAATAACCAACCCTTTTATACATTAGTGCTATGCAATTTTCTATTGTTAACTATAGCTAGGACTTATTGAATTAATATTGGTCTCAGATAATCGAATGTCTTTATTTTAGTTGATGAGTGTTGTTGACATGTCTCCCTCAGAAGGGCCAAATTGGAAGCCAACTCCAATCAATTTGATTGAGATATTTATTGAATATTAGGGATTAAACTTAGGATTACTCGAAAATCCACTTTAATAAATCCGATGGATATATTGTGGAGTATAAATGGGCAAATATAGCAGAACTTTCAAATTGAAACGGATTAAACGTGAGCAGCTATTTCATTTTTTATGGAGTACCTAACCGGTCCATCAATGTCATTATGGTCCTCCATAACATAAAAACTACTTCGAATGTGTACATCCCTAAGATGTCTTGATGATTATACGAGTGACTTTTGAACATCATTAGGTGTCGTGTAACTCACAGCACCCTCCTTAGCTTCACATCTTTGTGATTTTATACATCTCGGCGTTATAATCAGTAAAAATACTACATTCGAATGTCACGTTGAAAACATCATAAAAACTGTCTCTTAACTCTCGACGTATTTACTCCAATTCTCGGCAATTGTGGCCTATACGAAAAGTTTATTTTGGTACTGTGCGGAATCCATCCTAGAATATGTATCCGCGTTATTGTCAGCACACCTAGAATGGTCAATGACCTTTTAACCTTGAGCTTAAGGTTAATCGTTTTCAAAAGAAATCGCATCGCTCGACTTGTCGTTTCAGTTTAACGGGGACCCCAGAGCAATTGTGACAAATTCGCATCGACATATGTCCTTCCATCGTCTTGCATACGCCGGACATCGAACAATCAACAAAATTATAAATATTTCAAAGGAATATTCATCAGCAACAATGAATACTAAACATTTTCTAATTACATGCATTCATTGTTAGCAAAATGTTCATTCAATACTACATGTTTAATTTACAGAAATGAATTGATATTATCTTGTGCAGAATATATTTCTCTAAAGATAATGCGCTTAATATAATATAATACAATATAGAATATATATCTATATCTATATATTAGATCATATAATGTAACTTTGGTTGTTATAGGTTACTACCTTAAAAAGTTATAGCCAATGAAAGATTTCGGGTCACTTGTGGTCCATAATGATCCTGATCCTAAAAATATAAATTGGGGGTAGGAGGGTAGGTGGGAGAAGGGAGGAGTCAAAGGTCAAAAGGTCAAGTGGTGAGCCAGAAACGGCCCTTCCTATCTACTGCGATACATTAAAAACCTTACCATTATTATTCGTTTGACTATTTTTTTAAAAGTTGATTACAGAACCATTTAAAACAAACTGCTAATACACAATACTTAATAATACTTATCTATACTACGTTAAAAAATGTGAACGAAATACTTAAAAAATAAATGCACAAGCTTAAATTCGTGGGGCCAATTCGGGGAACCCAACCCCCCCCCCCCCCACTTCCAACGCCTATGTAACTATGTAACTTCAATATCTCATAAAATTTAATCAAATACTTTATTTCACATAAAGTTATAAACTAAATTGATTCCTAATAGTCACAGCTGTTCTGATTTTAATTTTTTTAGTGAATATTTATTTCAAATACTAAATTGAGAAACATGAATGTAATTAATTAATATATTTACTATTATGAAAGTGAAATTTTACTATTTGATAATAAATGATGAATTTACATATTATATATGATGAATGTAGTTATTTATTAATTTAAGCATTTGTTGATCTGTTTAATCAAAAATGCTCTAAAAGCTTCAAACATATAGCTATATTAATTTAACATAAGTTCAGCTCGGAATTAAATCTTGGTGTACAATGGGTGTTAAAATCTTTTAAAATCTGATTCAACAATCCTAACCCGTCATATATGGATACTGACCTAATTTATCTGAGGTTATAGTGCGTATTTAAGAAAGAAATAATTTTAATGAAGAGTTTCAGCAGACATACATTACAAATATAAACATTTTAAATTGTTAATATATTTTTAATAGCTTTATTAGCTAGTAACAATTGTCTGCAGTTTATCACAGTCAATATGACTATAATTATTTGTAAGCAATTACTTTTTTTATTAAGTTACAAAAAAAGCAATTAAAAGTCTTGTTCAGCTGTGTTGTTGTCTCCCTTTAAAAAAAATATACCAAATTACAGAGTGTATTATGCAGTGATGTGTTTTTCAAGCAAAAACATCATTCTTTTTGTTAAAAATATTTGTTTAATAGGCCTACGTAAATTTAATGAGTAAATAGCAGTCATGTTCAGTCTCGAAAAGTTGTTTTAATGTTTCAACAATGTTCAACAAAGTTCATTTTCTAAATTTAACATTTTCATAATCCAGTCTGATTTAATTATTTCCCTTCGGGCGCACGTTCAGTCTATGTATTTGCGTATGTGTTGAAATCTATTGATAACTCCCTAAGGTATACAATATATGAAAAGGATTTGATTGGCAATAGAAACGGGAAATACTCCAGTGAACTCATCGGAATAATATCCTAGACAGGGAATTTTTATTTGTTATGGATGATAGTACCTACCGACCTTGCCTAAAAACTAAATTAAAACTTAAATTTTAAAATTAAATATTGTGTTTTAAAGCCGTTGTGATTTGCTTAAATTAATTTAAGTTAAATATATATTGATTCAGTTGAACAGTTTAATTCAAATTAAAACAATAATTGTAAATAAGAAAAAATTCCTCCAAAAAAAACAAATAAAAATTAAATACAAGTAAGAAATAGAAATTATCAAAGTGACTAAAATAAATAAATAAACCGAATAAAGTAACACAAATTGATTATGTATTATATACTATCCTTTATATTAATAATAACAAGATCATGACGATTTAAAGTAAAAAACAACAAACATAACTGAACTCCAGAATATAGTCTAATAAACAGGAAAAGTTTTTGAACCACAAATAATATTTTAAAATATGTTTAAAATCCCAAAAATGGTTTCTATACTCTATAAAAAACAGGCCTAGAGTGATAAAATGATAAGTCAAACCTGTCGATTTTAAAGACTGCTTGCTAAATCCAATATAGGCAAAATCATAAATAACTACGGACACGTGTATTTTATAGTTAGAATGTATAAAATTAAATGAGACGATAGAGATGCATGAAAGCATAATGTTTCTCAGCTTTTTGGACCATCAGTGGCAGTTCACATCTGTGTATGCGGACACAACCTTATTAAGTCCCGAAAAACCATGTAAACTGTAGAGGAATTTAAAAAAAGCTTAAATTGGGCTTTTATAAATCAATAACAAATTGATAAAATTGACAAAAATAAGCATTTTTTAAATCAATAATTATTGACCTTATATCGTTATAATAGGGGTTACTTTTATAACTAACAAGGTAGCTATTATATGAAAACTAAGCTATATACTTATCATATAGGTAATCAATATAGGTAATCAATATAGGTAATCAATATAGGTAATCAATGTAGATAATCAATATAGGTAATCCATATAGGTAATCAATATAGGTAATCAATGTAATTAATCAATATAGGTAATCAATATAGGTAATCAATATAGGTAATCGATATAGGTAATCAATATAGGTATTCAATGTAATTAATCAATATAGGTAATCAATATAGGTAATCAATATAGGTAATCAATATAGGTAATCAATATAGGTAATCAATATAGGTAATCAATGTAGGTAATCGTAATGAATTATTGCAATAACGCAATATTGATAATTTTATTCGAAAATAAAAAATGAAATATATATACATTTAATTAATGTAATTGTATATGATAAACGTTATGTAAAATATAATGAACTATAATGTTAATTATTTGTTAGTTAATGTAAACTATATTGTAAGGTAATGGACTTCATTGATCCGATTTGTACTTGCATAATCAATTAAAATAGTTTTGTGTTTACCAGTTAAGTTTTTGTAGATATTAAAACTGAAGCATGCACAAAACTTATCGAAAAAATCATGAAGACATGTTTAAGATATTGAAGTTTAATCAAGGTAAACAAATAATTTAGTCTGAATTTCAAATATAAGGTTAATGAACTTATTTATTTAAACGTTGGAATTGCCTAATTGTCAGTCATTATGGGATTATGCGAAAAAAGTTTTTTCTAATCATAGTAACCAACGTTTCAAATGTTATAACATAGCAACTAATAAATACATACAACGTTTGAGAAAAAATTATAATAACAGTTGTCACCACATGTTTCATTAGACATGCTTCGAATGTAGTTATACAGTATACATGTATATAACGTTGCAACACAAGTATGATTTAGGAGACGAAATCGATTATTCATAATATGTAATAATATCTCTTTTATACATTTCTACACTCATGATAAATATTAGTTTTTTATAAATAAATTATGAGATATTGTAATTGTGGTAATAGTAGGAAGGGTAGGACGGAAGGTGGAACAAAAATCCTTCCATATACTACATTTCGCTGACTCTAAATTTGTAGAAAGCAATGATCAGAAAGAATACAATATATATACAAAAAATATTATGTTGAAGTGTGAAATGTTTAATTTTGAAACGGTGAATTAATACTGGTGAAATTGTATATATTAATTATTAATAAAAAATAAGCGCAATTTACATATTAAAAGTTTAAACATAGGCTATATAAGCATATAATATTGTATAATAGTAGTCTCATTTAATGACAAATGAAAAAAAATTAAAATAACTTACAATGTATATACATTTAATAATTTTAATTTTTAATATTCATATTTTAAATCAATAAAGTAATAATTCACTGTCAAAATAATTGTCAAAATGTATAAAGTATTGAAAAACTGGGGACATGTTCGGCCCTTGTTATTAGTTAAAGTATTCCACACGTACAGACACTGTACTTATTATACGCATTTATTAACAAATATGACTTTTTAAAAATCTATTTGGCGAGATTTATATATATATATGTACAAATCGAATGGGCTCCAAAAAATATATTGAATGCGACCCAAAATGTCGAAAGCCATTCGATTGAGCCCTACAAAAACCGGGCCCAATCGATAATTTTAGGGCCCAATCGGCTAATATATATATATATATATATATATATTTAATATGAGATTTATTCAAAGACAAAAGGAAGTGTATTAAAACCTTTATCAATGACAAAAAATAGAAGTGCATTAACCTTATCAGCATGCTATGAGGGACTATATAATAATCTTACACTTGATGTTATGATTTAGAATAATTAAAAATATAACAAAATTTTTTCACATTGATAGGTTTAGTTGACTTAAAAATTAACGGAATAAAAATTATTTAAGTATAATTTGTTTAGATGCATGAGCATCAAAACAAACTTAAAATTGATTACCAGTCGAAACGAAACTAACGGATTAGAAAAATAGTATTGTTGAAGTCTAAAAAATTGGCTATCCCAAATTGTATAAATAATTAGAAATAAATTTCATTGTAAAGAAATGTAAAGCTATAAATTGAAAGAAATCTAATAACTTTATCAAACTACCAGAAAAATTATAATGAACTATAAAGATCATAAAGGTATTTTAACTATAATGTATAAAATTAAATTAATCTAAATAAAATGGTTTTAACTGAATTGTTTAGGTTATATTATTTAACTATAACATTTCAATGTCAAAAAGTATTAAATTGCGAAATTTAAGAAAAACATAGTAAATTTTAACTAAATGAACTTTTTGTAAATGTTTCTGAATTTATCCAAACTTCCAGAATTATAATTATAATTGTAACAATTAGTATTAGTAAGAATTAGTATTCGTATAAAATAGTATATGTATAAAAAAGTATTAATTAGTAACTACTAATATTGGCAATAATTAGTATATGTAACAATTTTTATTAGTAACAATTAGTATTAGTAAACATTTGTATTAGCAACAATTAGTATTAGTAACAATTAGTATGTGTAACAATTATTATTAGTAACAATTAGTATGTGTAACAATTAGTATGGGTAACAATTAGTATGTGTAACAATTAGTATGTGTAACAATTAGTATGTGTAACAATTAGTATGTGTAACAATTAGTATGTGTAACAATTAGTA
>JAUZND010042489.1:0-20744 GCA_034780555.1 Coelogynopora nodosa | reverse complement strand
GGGTTCCGGGTTAGATAGGGGGGTACAGTGGAGTAATGATAGGAGTTGTACCATGGTATAGTTGTATATTTTATGGATATCGTCAAATTTCACGGAAAATGTCGTTAAGTTTTGGAAGGAACCAGTTATTATTTTGCTCACAATTTCACAAAGTCAGCTTATTATTTTCAAAAGAGTAAAATTATGCTAAATATAATTTTGCCTTTGCGTACTATGTTATTTTAAAAGTTTACAGCTTTTAAAGAGCACGCAATCGGTTGTATATATACAGCATATATAGATATATAGATATAGGCTATAAAAGAAGATACACAGGTCAGCTTATAGCCTGAAGGTTTTCATGAATTATATACTTTGGCATACAGAAGTGGAAGAAGTTTGCATGGGGTTGGGTCGTGCTCTTAATAATTTACAAAGAGCGGAAGAATAAAGCCTCACTAACATAAGTTGAAAATGTATTCTGTAAACATATATATATATATATATATATATATAAGTTCATACGAAAAATATTATGTTAAAATATAACTTCATTATTCTGTCAAACACATCCAACTTATAATATTATTTGAAAAAATTGTTTTCGAACAATATTTAAAATGATAAATAAGTGAATATAAAATAACTTCATAGATTAATCTGTTGCTTTTTATATAATTTGATCTGTCATAATGTGTCATTAGAATTGACATACTTCACCAAACTCATGTCAGTGAATTAAATTAATTATATCAACTCAGACTGATATCTGTCTCGCTTAATTTACAAACTTAACCGTTTTATTCCCAGGACAGTCTTGGTATATTATATTTGTACTTGATAGCGCACCTTCAAAGCAACTCAAAGAATACAGCACGGAGAGAAGGATCGGTCAATTATTTCACCGATAATATTTTAACGAGTGTGTGCGGAGAATATTTTGAATAAATGATTCCAATTTTAATATGAATTGGTGCGGAGCAAACCTGCCTATGGCGGGGGGGAAAGGGACGGGGTAACTGCCCCCCCCCCCCCCTCCCTCCCATTCCTCACTCCTGGCGAAGCTAAAAATGAAAGAGAAAAAAGAAGGGGAAGGGGAGGAAAAAGAGAGAAAAAATGGTCATGGGAAGGAAATAAAGGGTGCGAGGGAGAATGAAAAGGGGGTTCAAATTGGAATCACCCCTAAAAAACGGTTGGGCAGGTTTAGTGCGGCGAGTGTTTTTTTTCAAGTGGACATTTAATATATTATTACAAGGTGAGAAGCAACTTTCAATTACCTATAATTAACTCTGTTTAGTGAAGAAAAAAAAAGCTTTTAGAACATAAAATCATATTTTTCCAAATATATAATTGATTAAAATTGTTCCTTCAAAGCAAAAGGACTTTATAAAGGAGATACCCAAAGCGACCTCCAATTAAACTTTATTTAGTCTCATCAAAATAATACTACTTTAGACGTCAATTTATAGGAAAAGTTGTATATTGAACAGCTTTGTGTAATATCATTGAACAGTATTACCGCATTTTTAATTTTAATATATAGCGAAAGAAATTGAAACAGTTGCCACAAAAACACTACATGATTATATGTGTAAATCCCCTATGTATAAATTAAATGCATTTTCAATATTTTATTTTTAACTAAAAAATATTTTTCAATAAATGAATTTTCTAAACAGTTTGAACAAAAAATGAACTAAAATAGTTTTATTAACTTTTTGTGTTGTGGGTTATTATGTAATATAAGAATTCTATAAAACGAAACGTATTATCCTCCCTCCCGGCTTGGTCTCACTTTTTTTAGCATTTAACGCATTTTAATGAAGAGTATAAAGTCTCCTATATTGTTTGGTTCAAAATCTACGAAGTTACACCAAAGTAACATATAGATTGCAATAAACGATTTGGTTATTTAGTATATAATAATGTTTAATTGATCTAAATATTGAAGATTATTATAGCCATATAGAGGAAGTGTGTGTATAATTAAAGTGCATGATCTAACAAATAATGTATTTACGAGTTTCAGAGTTCAACATAATTATTACGATGATTTGCTGTTATATACCGGACGAATAGATAAAATAATGTGTTCATATTTAAGTATAACATTAAGCAAGTATTATCTAGTTATAATGATCAGTTTTCAGTCTGGATTATAATAAGCTAATTGCTCAGTTTGAAATATGGTAGCATTACATTAATCGATATTGTCAATGTAAATGACTAATCAAAGTAGCCTATGTCAAAACAGATCAATATAGTTAAAGTATAGCCTAAATACACGAACAAAATTAGGAATTCAAATGTATTAAAATAAATTTTAATTTAATTAATCAAATGGGAACATTTTTGGTTTTCCTTATTCTCTCATTCTCTATCTATAGGAAATCCATCCAGTTTAACAAAAATGGGTACAAAATATATTGACCCGGCACACGTAAATCTATTCAAAATAAATAAATAATTCAATTAGAAATCTACTGTCATGTATAATAATTGCTGATAGCGCGCGCTGATGATAATAAATCAGGCACAGTTTCACAAACTGTAACGACGAGTCGAAAGAGAGGGAGAGATAATTAAATTTGCTTATTTAGTGAAGGAAAATTATATAATTATTGGATCTGTAATTATTTTAAATTGCCCCGCCTGCTTATGTAAGCACATTAGACTATACGTATACAGAGGCTTAATGAAGTCAAAATGTGCCCTAAATATGCTGAACAAAATAGTACATTCAAATCCTTTGCGATAAAAGTATAGTTTTATGCATGTCATTAAAAAGATGTGTTTGTTCACTTTAGGTTTTGTAATGGGTTTGTTTAGGTCGGTGAGACATATTAGGCCTATGTCATGTTTTTCAGGCTAACTCATAATATACTTGTTTGTCGATCGAAATAATACATTACCATTACAGTTCTTCAGCTAATAACAACGAGAAAAACGTATATATATGTATATTCTTCAATATTGTAATTGGAATGCCCGCTTACAAAACAAAAAAAACAAATAGACGATCAATTTGTAAGTCAACCAATGGTCAATAGAACATTACCGGTGACCAATGGAAAACAAACAAACAAACAAATACAACAGTAACACATTAACAACGTACATAATTGGTGATATCGATGTCAGCTCCCAGGAGTATCAGTGAATGACAGATGTCCGCCAGATTGGCGATCGCAGCCAGGTGAAGAGCTGTGTTGCCTTGCTGTAACAGGAAAGGGGCACCATGTTTGTTGTGAACCAATCAGGAGGCGCCATGCTTGTTGTGAACCAATCAGTAGGCTACTTCTTGTTTTACACAATTGAAAATCCACCACTTTTAGTGATATAGTCCATAGAGATTCTTTTTCGAATTAGAATTTCCAAATATTAATATAACAGTACTACCTTAAATTAAAAATTAAATTTGACTAATTTTAACCAGTAACTAAGCAACAATTAGTTGGACAATCTGTAAGTTCCAAAATAATTATTTAGTTAAAGGGTAGGCCTATACAGGGATGTAAATGATCAATGAATATTTCAGCTTAAAAGATGGAACACTTTTTGATAATGACAACATTTAGTAAAATGTTATAAAATGATATTTCCGCACTAAGAATAAAGCTGGTATTGAAACTTTCTGAACGATACTATCTTACTTAGTAGATGTTGAGACTTGTGGGTAAATTTGACCCTTGGCGCTCCTATATAGGGTTACGTATCCAAATATGAGGTATAGTGGTTACATTCTTTGGTTCAATGTGGGCAATTTACTATATATACATATATTATCAATATTAAAACTCACAGAAGTCACCGCGTTGATGTCGCAGCCATTTTTGACGAGAATTTCGACAACTTCATTGTGTTCATATTGGGCAGCGATCATGAGTGGCTTCTTGGAGAGCTGAAAAATATTTCTTCACACAATAAGTCGTCTGTATACCGTGTAAACGTTTCTACGGTAATGGATAAACTAAAAGGAAAAATATTTCTTCACACAATAAGTCGTCTGTACACCGTGTAAATGTCTCTACGGTAATGGATAAACTAAAAGGAAAAATATTTCTTCACACAATAAGTTGTCTGTATACCGTGTAAATGTTTCTACGGTAATGGATAAACTAAAAGGAAAAACCTGGTGTTTAAAGTCTATTTTCTAAAAATGTGAAAATAAAAAGGTATAATAATAACAGTATTTGTACTTCTAAGTCGTTTTCCTCACACGTATTTAATAAAAACTAGGATAGATCCCGTCATGCATGAAAATATAATATTATAGTAGACATATATTTTATCATATATAATAACTAAAACAATTTTAATATGCAACTGCAATGTTGCAGACAAAAAGAATAGAAACTATAATACAAAAATATTTATAACCTTATATTATATTCTGTTGAAAGGATTGAAGACAATAATTTGATTCTAAACAACAAAAACACTACACTGTCTATTACACATTTTATCAAACGCAAAATTACAATTTATTGTAACAAGTGCAATTTATCAACAATACAAATACAATAATAATTACAATTTATTTAGTATATTTCTAAATTTTACATTTGTAGATAATGCAGTATACATATATGGTGCTTTTAACATAATATTTTGATTAGATATTACTTAGAAGACATCTACATGTATTTTAACTTTTATTTAGGCTACATTCCTAGAACCTGTTTCTTACATCTGTCTCTATGTTGGGATCGGCGTCACGGCTCAAAAGAAGCTTCACCATGTCTGCGTTTCCCAGTTCACAGGCGTAGTGAAGGCAGTTTTTGTCCTCGGAATCCTAAACAAACAATCAGATAATTGAATTACTATCATATCAATCGTATCGCATAAGGTCAACTGGTACCCTCTATAGCAATTATTACCCTCTATTGCAATTAGTTCCCTCTATGGCAATTAGTACCTATATTGCAATTAATACACTCAATTGCAATTAGTTCCCTCTATGGCAATTAGTACCTCTATTGCAATTAGTACACTCTATGGCAATTAGTACCCTCTATTGCAATTAGTACACTCTATGGCAATTAGTATCCTCTATAGCAACTAGTACCCTCTATTGCAATTAGTTCCCTCTATGGCAATTAGTACCTATATTGCAATTAGTACCCTATATTGCAATTAGTACCCTATATTGCAATTAGTACCCTATATTGCAATTAGTACCCTTTATTGCAATTAGTACCCTTTATTGCAATTAGTATCTTCTATGGCAATTAGTACCCTATATTGCAATTAGTACCCTGTATTGTAATTAGTACCCTTTATTGCAATTACTACCCTAAATTGCAATTAGTACCCTTTATTGCAATCAGTACCCTATATTGCAATTAGTACCCTATATTGCAATTAGTACCCTTTATTGCAATTACTACCCTAAATTGCAATTAGTTCCCTCTATGGGAATTAGTACCCCTATGGCAATTAGTATCCTCTATGGCAATTAGTATCCTCTATAGCAACTAGTACCCTCTATGGGAATTAGTACCCCTATGGCAATTAGTATCCTCTATAGCAACTAGTACCCTCTATTGCAATTAGTACCATCTATTGCAATTTGTACCATCTATGGGAATTAGTACCTATATTGCAATTAGTACCATCTATTTCAATTAGTACCCTCTATGGCAATTAGTACCCTCTATGGGAATTAGTACCCTCTATTGCAATTAGTACCATCTATTGCAATTAGTACCCTCTATGCGGCAACCCTTTCTCTATGGCAGTAACCGACATTTGGCATAAATGACATTTAAAGTGGAGAATTTGATTAGGAGAAGGATATGGTTGATGTTTGGCACGATAATAAAATTTCAAAAATATTAGTAAAAAGTGTAAAAATAACTATCTGTAAAATTAATGGTAATATAATTTTAAAAATTATATTAAACAGGAATAAGAGTAAAGTGTAAGACGTTTCTTTCATCTTCTGTCTCTGCTCAAAATGTATTATGGTTGACAATAAAAAAAATTAAATGTTAATTTAACTGAGAATGGTATATTTATATATTCATTTATTTTATTAACTCTTTTATTAAGTAGAATAATATTAGTATATTAGTCGTATTGTAGGTGACCATTATATGTCTCATATCATTTTTTAAAGAAAAAAACCGTTTTGACTTGTAAGTAAATCACTGTGTAAAAAATAATCGCATTTTGATGGTATAAGGGATAAAAATTCTTTATTGTATTTTAAGGATAGATTTAACTCTTAAATATTTATCTTTTAAACGGAGGAAAGTGTGCCACAACCTGATTACGTCAAGAAATATTGCTTTTCAATACCTCAAAGAAAAATGATAATTGACAACATATTTTATCCAATCAAAATCCAGAAATAAAACTTTTCCTTTTTTATAAAGTATTTATAAGGTTTTCTTGTAGCATTTCGGCACATAAAGTTAAAAGTAGTTAAAACTAAAGGAAAATAACAGTAATTAAAGCTTTAATTTTCGTCCGAAATTAATTAAATTTATTATTATGTTCTAATAATTTGACAGTATGAACCAAAATCTTCTTTACTTCTAGTCATGGTGTCCACGTTTTCTCAACAACAAAAAATCGAGTACATTCGAGTATATTTCGAGTATACAAAAGAAAAATATCGATTATATATAGATTTTTTTATTATCTAGATGATAAGGATACATATAATAGTAGTCAGATAAGGGACCAAAATTCACAATATCTCATAGTATACTAATAGAAGAACATGTCATTGATTTAATTTTTATTACTGCTTAAATAATATTATTCAATAAGAGACTTTTTAACAATAAACGTATTTTTTCATTCATAATTACTAATATAGAGATAGTAGATACCTAACGTCGTCATCACAAAATAATAAGATACGCATATACAGAAAAACGCTACCAAGATAGACTGGCCTCCAAAGGATTTAAAATCAGGGCATCAAATTACATAAAGGCATCCCATCAAAAACACTAAAAATATATCCCAAAACAAGGTCCATTGTCGTATTGCTCGGACCATAGTGATATATTTCATGTCAATGTTGTTACACTATAGTGATAGACGATGAGGATACATGTAGTCATTAAGTCAAGCAACACTCTCCAGAGATTTGACCAATTTTGCTGTTCACACTTCTTTTTCACTCAACTCCTTCAATGCAGAGGCATTTCGCTTGCTTGCCTTGTTCGGCTGCGCTGCAGAATTCTTTTGTGGTCCATTCTAACAGATATAATCTTTCAAAGACCCACAGATTCTAATAACTCGAAAAATGCTGCTTTTAGAAGATCTGCTGCAACTTGACGTCTTAAAAATTCGGAACCGAAATAGGGCGTGACAATTTCGCGTATTTTGTCCTCCCATAATCTTATTAGTTTTGAGAATCTTATTGAGGGATTCGTCAAACATTACTACAATACATAGTCGTCAGTCTTATTCAAACTGATTACTAACTCTTTCTCAAGAAAATGAGAAACACTTCGCGAAACAAAGCATATATAACCATACTTATTCTGAGTATAAATAAATTCAAACTTGAAAAAAATCGAGTAAACAGCCTGAATTAAATTGAGTATATTCGAGTATATAAGTGCGAATTTCGAGTATACGTGGACACCCTGTCTAATTGTATCTCTTTATGATAGTCTACAAATGAAGTAATAATATGATAAAAGTAGATTCGTTACTGTTCAATAATTTAGTTTTTATTTCTATCATTTAAATAATGAAACTTGAAGTTATCCTATAATAAACAAATAATTAGCAGAATGAATTTATTGAATAGAATTTCAGCAGGCATTTTTAGCTATTAAATTTATCTTTAGAATATTTATTAGGACATTTTCGTAACCACTTATTTCATAAAATATAATTCAACATTTATATAAAGTGTTAAACAAATCAATCGCAAGTAGGAGAAAAAGTGCTTTTGGGAAAAAAAATTTACGAAAGGTTTGTTAACATTTTAAAACCTAGATTACATGCATACCTCCAGAATCGTTGTTCAAAACGGCTCAATTATGGGATGAATATCTCCGACATGGGGTTATCCGACGCTAATCAAATTATTTATAAAAGAATATAATTAGAATTAGTTTATTAGCCGTAAAACAGCTACACGAAAACTTCTTAATTAAACATTTGTCCTATTTTTTGTCCAATAACATTTAAAATTGATATTTGTTAAGCCTAAGAGTGAAAATAATTACATATTTTCTGACATTTGACAACAGGCAAATATAGTAGGCCATCCATTCAGCGCACACATTATACGATATAATCAAAACTTTCAGGTTATCGGGGTTACTTTGGCGTCAATAAAATCTATCATCTCTTTCTGGGTTTCCGGATCTTTCTGAGAGAGCAGAAAGTCGACCATCTCTGTGTGGCCACCCCGCGCAGCCAAGTGGTGTGCCATCCGCTTCATCTGGAAGAAAAGAAGGGCATGGTGATTGAGAGAGCATAGCTTATCATGAGAATAATAGGCCCATGATACAGAAGAAAAGATGCGAGATTAAAGTAAAAAATAATTGATAACGATCAAGTTTCATTATTCAAACAATGCTGCTGCAATCAGCAATGGTCGCACTCGATTGGTCTAAAACACAACATATTCATTAAAAATAATTATTATTATCATCGATCGATGATATAATATGGAAGAAAAATAAGACTAAATAGATAAACATATAAAATGCATTGAGTTTTAAAATAGAAAATACAATGACAAAGATGTTGAAATGAAAGACGTTGAAATTCAAATTAATAGTAATCAATAATAAAATCAATAATCCAGCCAGCCAAAGGAGATGGAAACTTTTTAGTAGAGAACAGAAATGGCAAAAGGTTCTTATTTTTGAGAATCTACAGAAATGTAAAATATTAAGTAGTAATAAATATTGGACTAAACTATAAAGATTGCGATTATAGCACAATTATTGTAGCTAACCATTTTCAATGAAAGTGGTTATTCCGAACCATTTTAATTGTGTCAATAAAATGAATTACTGTTTAATGGTAATTGATAATTAAGGTTAAGAACGATTTTGCAACATCAATGAAATATTTATCACATTTAAAATTATCTTTATAATTGTTAATAATGATTACTGAGATTACTTTGGTTTAAAAAATTAATGCAAAATTATAAATTGATCGAAGAAACTTACAAAAACGACTAAAAGAAAAAGAAAAAAGAAACACATCTTTTCAGAAAAGTACTTCAGCAAAATGTGTAATCGATACTTTTAAAATGGTGCATATTCTAAATTGGCAAACTTTCATGTATAATTTACTAATTAAAAAACACAGCGGATGGTGAAAATATTATGATCAAGTTATAGTCCCTGTTTAAATAATAAAGAATATGCAGAACCGCTGAGGGTCCGAAGTTCCGCACGATTGTGTAGTCATCTTTTCGTCCCATTTTATGATAAATATCAGTTGTTCATATATGATCCAGCCACTCCCCAATTATTCTTCTGATTTTTTGGATTCTTGCCATCTTATCACTCCAGTCCTGTTTCACATAGAGTACAAGCTATATGTTTGGATTGTAAACATTTTTTATAAATAATATTTGTATAACTCATTCCTTTTGTTTGACCTTTCTGGAGTTTAGTCATGAATGTTGGTGTTTTCCTTTAAACCATCCTGATAATTATTATGACATTTTGTTTCTTATTTGACAGTCGCTTTGATAATTTCTGGTTGATAATTTCTGGATGTTGAGGATTTGAATAAAATGTATCCATTTACTATAATATATTATTTTTTTATATTAAAATATATACTATTATATTTTATTAAGTTTAATTTATATATATTTATGTACATTTTATAATTTAAAACACATAGTATATTAAATTTCACGGAATCAGTATATTGACATTTAATATAAGGATTAAACCGGACATAGGTTAGTGGGAAAGAAATGGATGCGAACGAAGAATGCAATTGATAATAGTTGTGGAGAGGCTAAACATTTTGACGTATTTCTTCATTTGCCAATATAAAAATTGTCTATACCCACTTCCCACTTAACTCTATACTTTTTATGTTCTAAAACACAATTTTATAAAATCCATCACATGAGACTGAAATCTGGGCAAAATCTGAACGATTCGAATGTCCGGATAAAATTCATACAAATAGCAACACAGTGCGAATGAACTCAAAAGCAGGGGATTTCGACCATAACCCATATGAATCTAACAAGATTAACCAAAAAACATAAACAAAAGCAACCAACTTTGGACTGAACAAACCTTGTCTTCGTGAAACAGGTTGCATTCCTTCTGCAAGAAGAGCTTCAATATCTCCAGATTGTTATGTTGAGCTGCTGTCAACAATGGCGTTAGACCATTCTGTAAATAAAAGGAAGATTATCGGGAAATTATTCGTGAAAAGTCGGAGAATACAAAAACCGTACCGAATTTAGCAGTAATGAAATATATATATACACAATTTATGTAGAATAAATCGAATTAATTAAGAAATTCTCATTGTGAAAAATAAATGTTTATCTGTCACTTATATTTTGCATTTTATTAACAGTCGTTAGTTAGAAAGATGATCTATTAAATTAATATTTAGTTGACGCAATCCCTTATAAGCTTATGGGATAAAGTATGTTTAATGATATCATTCTGAAAAAATAGGGCAGTTTGCTAATAGATTGTCCCAAGCGCTTTTACCAAATATTGGTCGCATCCTTTATCATTTTTACAGAATCTTTGTGTTTATATAAATGTGTATGTCTGTTATCTGTTATCTGTGATAGTGTCTGTTATGTGTGATAGTGTCTGTTATCTGTGATAGTGTCTGTTATCTGTGATAGTGTCTGTTATCTGTGATAGTGTCTGTTATTTGTGATAGTGTCTGTTATCTGTGATAGTGTCTGTTATCTGTTATCTGTGATAGTGTATGTTATCTGTGATAGTGTATGTTATCTGTGATAGTGTCTGTTATCTGTGATAGTGTCTATTATCTGTGATAGTGTCTGTTATCTGTGATAGTGTCTGTTATCTGTGATAGTGTCTGTTATCTGTGATAGTGTCTGTTATCTGTGATAGTGTATGTTATCTGTGATAGTGTCTGTTATCTGTGATAGTGTCTGTTATCTGTGATAGTGTCTCTTATCTGTGATAGTGTCTCTTATCTGTGATAGTGTCTCTTATCTGTGATAGTGTCTGTTATCTGTGATAGTGTCTGTTATCTGTGTATTTGTGATAGTGTCTGTTATCTGTGTATTTGTGATAGTGTCTCTTATCTGTGATAGTGTCTCTTATCTGTGATAGTGTCTCTTATCTGTGATAGTGTCTCTTATCTGCCAAATACACTGTTGCGACCTTGCACAACTTGTTTAATTTTAATGGTATAAGATATATGGTATAATATGTCTTATTGTATATTATAATACTAGTCAATTGATGTATTTAATATAGTAGTGTTATTTATCACAGTAAACAATTCATCATGAGGGCAATTCTTTTACATAAATATAAAAGGTTTCTCCAATACCATTTTATTAATACAAAATAAACGGGTATTCTGTAAAAGATACGGATATTTTCATAAGTATAATTAATTTAGGGCAAAAATACCTGTTCATGAATGATATAATTTAAATTAATATTAATTTATGGCATATCATATTTCTGTGTGGTTAACGGATTTGTGGTCTACCGTACATTTATCGGATAGTTTCAATTCCATAACATCTAATGCCAATGTAGTACAATCAATAATCTATATTAATAACTGAATACATGTACTACTGGATAACGTCGGACATTTTTTCAGATCTTGACTCTTTAGAAAAAACTATTTAGATACGATTTTATATACGACAATATATTATACAGCACAATATTTTTAATAATACAACTTTATTGTGTTGTCGAAAAATATTTAAGAGTTTGTTATACTAACATTTCATTATAATTTATATTTTGTGTGTGTACCTACCACAATTTCACTCCTAATAACTTACAAAATTGTAAATAAATACTTTTTCTTAAATTAAAAAAAGCAAGATAATTATAAAATACGAACATGATTAAAAATGAAGGCAGTGAATTGTATTGTATTGTCTCGTATTGTATTGTATCGTCAATATCTCTAATTTCATTTCTAAGCAAGCATGAGGATGTAATTTTTTTGGGCTAAATTACCGGAATTAAATGAGCAACAGAGAGCACAGAACTTACATTGTCAACCTCATCCAGCTTGATTCGTTTGAACTTTTCAACAATAAACACGATTATGTTCAAATAGTTCTTCTCAGCTGCCATGTGTATTAAATTGAGACCTTGCTGTAAAGTGCAGAAATCATATTTGCATTAATTATGTTTTAAATTAAATTAAGAGAAAAAACGGTATATATCGGAGAAATTAAAAAATTATATATATACAGGCCTACATATTATTTATTCTCATAACAAGAATATCAGATAATTGCATCAAATTATAGATAGACCCAGTAATAATAATAATAATATTGTTTCTTTAAAACATGATTTAGTTCCGACTCAAGCACGATAATCTTTTTTTACAATAGTTTAACAAGGTTACAAACGTAAACTGTACTTTAGTATATATATTTATTTATTTATAATTAATAATCAATTAAAATTAGTCGACACAACCAAAGAATATAAACAGCAGTATGATTAAAACATAAACGACGCGACGTTCCTTATACATTATGTGACTGAAAATACACTTTTCTAAATAATAATTGGTCGGAAAATAACTCGGGATCACCAATTTCTCCAGATTGATTAACGAAACTAATACTGTAATATTAATTGGTGGACTTTACCATTCGTGTTAAATGTTAGAGCTCCAAACGAAACAACGGAAATTTAATGACTTTTTTAGAGAAAAAAAAACAAAATTCATATCTGATCGAATGCAAATATCAGTAATGTGACTTCTTTTTTCTGCTTTTCCAACTTACTGGAGAGTGGAATTCCTCCCCCCCTCTCCCCCACCACTTTGGGCAGGTTTGGTCGAGTGTAAGTTTGATTATGATAATCAAATCAGACCTAATTATGATATCAAAATCTATCTGCCAATGCATTTGTTATTATATGACCAAATAAAAAACTGAGATTGCATGACTCTCATAGTGACTACGCTGTCCACACATAGTTAGCGTCACAGAATTCCCAAACTTCTTGCTGTAAGTGTAATGAACATAATAATAATAATAATATGCTATTTGAGAAAACATGATACGTATACAATATATTACAATCATTGAAATAACCTTCATAACCATTTAATTATGCTCTGTAAATGACATTAATATGTGGTGACATGTATTATTATTATACTATACGATCATGTATTAACTATTTACGTAACCATGGTAACCAATTGACAACAATGACTGGTTATACCATTATGTCTGTTATTCACTTTTAGTTTATAATATACATATATATTATATATTTTACTTTTTGTATATATACATAGGTCTAGGCGTAAAGATTATCAATAAATAAAGATTTGTATGGCTTTGCAAGCATAATGTTAGACTAATGAGCATAGGCCTACTATTTGTAACTATATTCCAGATCTGAGATTCTTCCTTGGTGGTTACAAGACTATATACTGACTCTTAGTTGGCAACCAGAATTCTAAGCAAATATATTATAGTTAAAATGTAGTTTGTCAGAATTGACATTACCTTATTGCAGCGGACGAAGCTGGCACCCTTTTCGGCAAACATTTGGACCAGTTCAAGATGGCCGAAGTACGCTGCCCACAACATTGGCGTCATGCCATACTGGAATCAGAAAAATATAAATAGTAACGGATATTATTAATATTAATTCTCAATCTTGTCGGAGCGAGGGAATTCTAAAAGATATTATGAAGAGAAAATATTGATTATTGGAAACTTTGAATAATTTAAATACTTCACTATAAATCAATAATTGAAAAAGCATTTTAAATCATTTGAATGCTAGGAACGTGAATATTTAAAATATAAAAGTATGTACAAAAGTGTATAAAATATAAAGTGTATACTATGTATTCTATAATGTGACTCTCTATAAACAAACCATGTTTTGTATTCTTATGAAGTTAACAAATCTTCACCGATTCTGGTGAACGATTATGATTGGACATTATGTTATGACGCGCTAGTAGTTTAAAAGGATATAACGTCATAGAAATAAAGGTAATGAAAACATGACGAGATTACTTATGGGCTAATAACACTAGATATATATATATATGGCAGGTTATTAGATCACGGAAGATAATAATAACAAATAATGAATAATATGGTGACAGATGATGTATAAGAAAATTATATAAACTTAATGATAAAAAATAAACTATATAATTGAAATTTATGAAAAAAGGAAGATGTTCGAAACACGGTTATTTACAAATTATGTGTTGACATTTCGAAATATTTTAATTTAGAAAAACGGGTGCTTCACATGTGTAATAATAGGTATGAAACAATTTAACCCCTCAAAATTTATTAAAAATTATAAATAATTTAATCAAAATTTTATTTAAAAAATTAGCAAAACTTTTTGTAACCCTCCGTATGTGGAGGGATGTATACCAATGTTTTTTTCAAAGAAATTAAGTTTTTGATTGAACTATAAAAGTATGACCCTGATTTTTTTACTCAGTGGCTAAAATACTTTTATCTAACTAAAAAATATAACAAATGTTTGAGTTTAACTTCAGTTTTTGACGTAATAAGGTCATAACATGTATACCAATCGATAAAGTTTTTTAAAATTAAAATCGCTTGACAAGTCTTTAGTAGGTATCTGTATACGAAATTTCAGCTTAATCGGATGATAAGAAGTTTGGTTTTCCAGGGGGGGGGGGGGTAAAATACCCCCCCTCCACGTAGTAAACCCTACAAAATATGTCCACGTACGAAGGGTTAACAGCCAGAAATAGCCTGTTTTAATTACTATTTTTAATGCATATTTTGATTGAAGGATTGAATATATACTTTTGGTAGCTTTTGTGAATTGGTCAGATGTTTGCTATTTTTGTTGTTTAATTAAATTGACTTTTTCTGTATTGCAAGAAATGTGCTCCATACATATTTATTTTTCTGAGCAAAGTTTCTAATTCTATCGTCCAATCGATATAATTTCTTGCGGTGAATATAACCGACGAAGACAGGAAACAACTCAAATAATTATCTAAATAAGATTGTCAATCAAGTTATAGTTAACTCTTAAATGATATTATGCAAATACCTAGACAGATCAATTTACATTTAATCAGTAAATACTGGACGTTTTTGGTGACTTCCAACATATTCAAAATATTTGGAAATCTTCAAACGACAAACTGGTGAACATTATCTTATATATATTACATAGCCTACATTATAAAAATGACCACATGACTTTGTCATTAACAACATAATTATTGCGGAATATCTTTGTTTTTTCTAGAATAATATATTTTTTTAATTAAGTGCGCATGATTTTTCTTCTTTTTTTTTGTGAACTTGGTGACTTAAAAATTATTTATGAGGCGGACATTTTCATTAATAATTTACATCCTTGAATACTTTCTGCTAAATGATTTTATTAAATATAAGTTTAATTCATTATAATTAGCACATTCTTGCGCTAAATAAATAGCAAACCATGCAGCTGATTACAGAACAAATAATTAGATATTTAGAATCGACATGAAAAAATACACCAAATTGACTGAGAATATTTAACCACATAGCTTAAATAACGGTGGATCAATTATACCCCTCCATCCCCCTGTCCCTCGTCAGATAAATAGGCTTACAAAAGCGCCTCGTGCTACTACATCTAAAGTTAACATTATTGTTTCAAGCTGATGCAATATACATAATATAAATTAAGTTATTTTATTGAGCTCCCTAAAACCTTTATCCTCAGGTGAACTGGCGTGACAAGGACCGGCCAATCAAGGCCATGTACGGCGTGTCCCGCGGCTGGACCGACTTCCAGTTCCACTTGCCTAGCGCCCAGGAGTCCCGGGACCACTGGGAGAGCAGTCTGCCCCGATTGATCAGACCCATGCTGCGCCTGGTCAACCTGTGCTCTCTGCCCGACACGGACTCACTGTGCGGGGCAGTGTGCCGGTGTCTGCGCCGCCTCAAGATGACTCATCTGCCGCCCTTTGAGTTGGACACGGGCCATGGCTTCCGGTTGGTGCGCTCGCCCAACTCGTGACACTATATAATTGTATGTGTGTGGGTGTTTGCGCGCTGGGGGTTCCCGTGCTGTTTTTTAATACTAACTGGGTGACTACTGGTCTTAATTTAAGCCTAACTGCACCGCGCGCTTTTACCGGGCTTTATAGCCGAAGTAGGGTGCCATATTGACCCACTATCGTTTATCGTGTGCAGTTAGATTAAGATATTCTCTTTCAATTTGGTACAACATGGTGTAGTTGCTCGAAGCGATTATAAATTGTATTATTAGTTTTCTAATTAGATTTAGTTAATTAATTATTAATATATAACGAGCGAAATATATATAGAGAAAAAATATTCTTTAGTTTTTATCTATTTTTCACCATTATTGGCATCCTACTAGTTATCAGTAGATGATAAAAAATTATTTAACAAAAATATTTAAGGAGTGAAATATATAGAGAGAAAAATAGTTTTTAGTTTTTATCTATTTATCACCATTAATGGCATCTTACTAGTTATCAGTAGATGATAACAAATTATTTAACAAAAATATATAAGGAGTAAAATATACGGTAGAGAGAGAGAAACGGTTGTTTTGATTAATTTGGAGTAATTTATTACGTCATCAAGTTTGAAATATAACAATTATAAGAACATACATAGATTTTTAGATTACATTAAATTTGGAATAATTTATTACGTCATCAAGTTTGAAATATAATAATTATAAAAAAATATGGTTTTTAAAAAATTAAATTGTCTTTCTTAGTTTTTCAATATCGTCTATGTATGTCTACAATACCTGCTATGGACAGTTAATGTCTGCATTGTATTTATCATTGATCCCCATCAATTCAATATCAACGTATCCTGCTCCATCTCAACTAAACTTTTGATCAATGGTCCACTTAGTGAGGCTGATAAAATCAGACATCTGTTCAACACAAAGCCACCTTTATATTTGATGATGTTCTTCCATTTATTAAGAATATGCTTCTCTGATTTGACGTGGGGTTAACACCCAGTCTCCACCTGCTGACGTAATCGTTATTTTACCAAAAGTGATTGTTATATCCGAGGAAGCCCGCAGGTTCAAGTTAACTTGCTTGTTATAAGCGGATTATACTATATTTGGATATTTCTTGATTGTCTATCACTAATTCGTTAAACTAAATATATATATTACTTGGCAAATCAAACAAATTTATTAAAACGTAATTTATTGTAGTAAGACATTTTACTGAATTCTGAATTGCTTCAGTTGACCTGCAAGTACATTTTGAAGGTATTCGGTGAAAAATTATAAATAAGATATATGTCATATACAAAAAATCTGCCATCCTGCTAAATTTCATATATCCAAATCTAAAAGTTGTGCATGAAAATTTTAGTGGTTATATAAAATGTAATGGTTACTAATTTAATAGTTTTCTATGGCAGAGTTATATTTTTATTGCTGGGCGTTTGATACTGTGATTTTTTAGAAGCTTCACAATTATAATTCTGAAATTTCTGCCACAAATCTAGTATTACAGTAGGAGAGATTCTAGTGTTAGATAATGTGTCTAATTGAGTCCTTTATTTTTACAACCACTTTTCAATAAAATATGCGAAAATTACGGTACGGGAACCCTGTATGCGTGTGTGCCTTTCTGATAGAATGCACAGCCCTGCCAACAAGAACCGTTATTGTGACATCGTTCTGGTTTATCTCGGTGTTGAACTATATATAGCTGCTAACACACATCCGCCTGAGATATGTTTGTGGTGAAAAGCATGGCGGTTACCACAATATGTTGTTTTACATGTTTTGTACTATACAACAGTTTAGCATCAGTCTAGTTGTATGCTGTTCCGATAACTGTGTCACTGTTATTACTTAGCTTAACATTTACGCAAGGAATAGTATGTGAAAATGTTAAAATTAATGTTGTAATATATTTTTATGTGACTTGCACCGTTCATTATTTATGACATGTACTAAAATGTATAAATTAGTCATTTAAACATTTGTGTAAAGACCCCGTTATTATATTTGTTGGTAACAAGACTGAATAGTTTGTTGATATTGTATACTAACTACATACTATGTTGAGCGTCTAATCAAATTCGTAAAAAAATTTGAATCTCCTCCGTGTTGCAAATCAAATCTATATTGATGTTTATCATTTTCTAATCTATCTACACAATGTTCTAAAACAGTATGTTTTCTTTTATGAAATTCATTTCTCATTCCGACAAGTACTGTTTTGTATAGTGATTGTCTTATGGATCTTTCCAAATTTATTGTGATACTTTGTTTGTATAAATTTATCATTACAATTATTGTTTAAGTACCTTGTTATCCCATGTTATTCAATTTATGATATCCTATGATATTCAATTTATTTAGTTACGTATTTTATCATTATGTATACTACCAGCAGCGTTTTATAAAAAGGACTACGATTTTTAAAGTTTAATATTAATTTCCGGTTTCATATTCATTTTGCATTAGTTTCTATTGGTTACGGATAAAATTTTCTCGTATGTTAACTGTAACCGGAAACCAATTTTACATTAGTTACAAACAGTTTATTGAATTCCATATCTTGTTTAAAAGTTATAATAATATTGTGAGTAAAAATTTAATTCTCGCTGTGTTATCCAAAACATATATATAAACTGTTCAATATTAAGGTAACTATATCTTAATAGTAGGCCATACTATTGTATACTTAAGTATGAATTTGAAAGATACATTTGTTGTGCATTTACTGCTTAAACGGCTTTTCTTGCATGTATAGTTTCTGTATTGTATTATGTTATCACGCCGCGGACATTATAATATTTATATATCAAATTGTGGTTTTTTATTAACATTTATATGGGGCAATAGTGTAATTTTTAGTTCAAAATTAGCTTAAAATGTTTTATTTCAATATTTAGATTATTATTAAGCCTTCTATTTTTCACATTAAAACAAATAATGTATAAAATATATAATAATAACCGGGTTCCCCCGCATAAGGGAAAATGAAGACAGCAGTTAAAATCAGGGAATTTCTTTAATTTTTTTTGGAAAATCCGGGAAATCCAAAAGTGGATTATTCATTAAATATCCATTTTAAACTATCTAAAGAAAGTTTAAAAAAGTGTTCGCTCGCTTTACTCGCTCAAACATTATTTTTATATAAAATATATTAAGTGCTGTATTATTAAATATTTATATGTACTATATAATTTGTAACACCATTAATATAACTAATGTATGCAATATTTGTTTATGTAATTATATAGCATTATCTGTTGGTAATATTCTTTTTTATTCCTTTGGGAAACCTAATATGCACATATTTAGTATATATAAATATCAGGGAATTTGATTCTGAAAAAAGCGAGGGAACCCTGTAATAAGGTATTATTTATGTATGTATAATATGATATGCATATATACAATATAAGTATTGTAAACATGTGTCCAGGGACAAAGCATGTGTCATATAGACCTTTAGCCAGCTGTAACCCCCCTCCACCCTGGGAATTTGTCTGCCAATGTTTTTGTAATAGGTTACATACCAAAGAGTTGAAATCTACTTGTTTGCCAAATTTATCGAGTAGCTTTAATCCACGGCGGCCATGCAAAAACAAAATGGCCGCCAAAATTAATGTTCCTCTCGAATACCCAAAGAACACTTATATAGCAATATGATTTTATAAAATGTAAATAGCACAATTTTACATATTTAGAAAAATCAGCTTCATCGGACAAATATGGAACTCTACATAGCCAAAAAACTGTCCGAAAATTCGTATTTATCTCGAATATCTTAAAAATTATCAACATTCCTATAGCAGTTTATTAAAAAAATGTGTACAATATCAAAAATAGCATTGGAGTAATTATCAGTAGGTTTAAATATAGGTGCGATGGTATGTACCCTCTCATAACAATAATAAACAAGTGATAGCTCCTGGAACCATCCAATGCAGGCATACCGCCTTTGTTTTATATAATAAATACAAACAGATAGGGTGAACACAGAAATGTAACTTCTTAAACAGATAAGTAAATATTTTAACGTATGTATTATAAATAAACTCATCGATTCCATTAAATGTGGAAAGAAATGGTCCAGATCTGCATTGATGCTTTTCTTTTGACAAATCATAACATAATTGTCCCTTAATAATAGTCTTTCAACATTCGGAGAACTCTATGAATAAGTTTTCAACAGTCTTCTTAACCCTTCGTACGTGGACATACTTTGTAGGGTTTGCTACGTCCTAACTTTTTTCCAAACTTCCTATCCTCCGATTAAGCTAAATTTTTGTATACAGATGCCTCCTAAAGACTTGTCTAGCGATTTTTAATTTTTTTTAAATTTATCGATTGGTATCATTTTTATGACCTGATTACGTCATAAACTCCAGTCAGGAAAACTATAGGAAAATATTCATATATTCTATATATTGACCAATATATGCTATAACTTTTGTTCAATGTAACCAATTGACTTTATTCTTTATGCATATGATTCCAGATCACAATATCTATATTTGTTGATATATTTTTATAATTATACTACTTATACAAATAAGCTATAAGTAG
>JAUZND010042478.1:0-20746 GCA_034780555.1 Coelogynopora nodosa | reverse complement strand
GAGAGTTATATGAGAGACCACTATGAGAGTTATATGAGAGACCACTATGAGAGTTATATGAGAGACCACTATGAGAGAGTAATAAGATGACAAAATTTTAAGTTCTGCACAAAAAGGTGACATCAAGACTGGGTTTGGAAAAACCACAATACAAAGCAATAAGGAGTGGATGTAACAAATTATAACCATCTATATACATCGGAATAGGCCATACAGAAAGACTGGAACTATTATAAAGTGCAGGAAGACCATTTATATTAAATTTTAACTTTAATCGTATTAATTTTGTAGTGAATAAACCCTGGTCGACACAATATTTCAAATTATTGATAATAGAAATATATGAAAATGAACCCTCTGTCAAAGATTGAACAACATGATTGTATTTAGTGCAATTTTGTTTATCAGATATAAAGAAGAAGGGACATTTGGTACATTGTGTTGAACTAGTAGATTCAGTAAGTGCTCCATTGCTCGATTACTCAAGTGAAACATAAAAAAGACAAGAAGCTCTTCAGCTTAACGAACGAACAGCTGTAGCATGTTTAGGTTCAAAAGAATCAACAATATCACTCAAGCTGTCTTCGTTACACATCCAAGTCTACACTTTCGCCTGAATCATCACGTATACAAGACCTTCATCATGTCCCAAAACTTCAATAATATGTAGATCATCATTAACAATCTCTTGTACATTATCGATATCTAATAAATCTTCAATAACTCGATCATCTATTTTTTCTTGGTCATGTCCACCTAAAAAATAGGAAAAGTAATATAAAAATGGGATTTATATAAATATGTGCAACAAATCAGATAAAAGTAATAACTGTAAACTGTAGTGGTAAGGGTGATGTTTCTGTTTGACTATATTCTATTTAATTTCAGCCTGTGTTATAATTCACAAACAGAACTTATAGACGAGACTATAAGCCAGTCAGTTAAAGTGATTTGTTTATTCCACTGTATTTCCAAATTACAAAGAACATTATTATATAGTGCTAATGTATGATTTCTTGAAATGTTCCTTTATAAATGTATCTCAATATATAGAGACTAACTTTATACATTATAAGTAAATTTAGTGAAATTTATTAAATCAAATTACATAAAAAAAATTATTATTTTATTTAATACATTTTGATGTTTTGGATAAAACAAGACAACATTTTTTAGATAAAAGTTTTAATAAGAAATAAAATGCATCTTTATAGAAAAAAATAATATTTAAAAAAAGTATACCATTAACAAAAATTTGATAAAAAAGTGAATATAAAATAATAATATTTTTGAATAATAAAATAAGGTATTTTATAAATAAATAAAATAGCAAAAAGTATAAATGTTTATATAATAATTTGAATACCTTAAATTAAAAGTAAGACAACTAATCTACAATGATATTACCTTGATAATAAAGACATTTATAAGCCATGTATATAAATAGATATAAAATAGCTACATCTTGGATATGTCAATGCTATATATAGCAGGGCCGTAGGAGCAGGTCGGGCTATGAACTGACCAATATATTTTCAGGTTCCCATGTGAAAAGTAAAGTTAGACTACTAAGGAATTGAGTATAAACTATCAATTATGAATAAATGTCACCTTGACTTATAGGTCCCAACTGCCCAGCATATACCTTATATAACCCAGTGACCCATGAGTCAATTAAAAAAACTGCTAAAAATAAAAAAGTAGCGTTCAAATTTTTTAATGCTATCTATGTTATCATGAAAACAAGAATTTTACATTAATTCATGCATCAATTAATGCTTCTTTAACCTAACAATTTTTACAGGAAATGATGTAGTTTTTTGTTAAACTTCATAATCATATTCAATACTATTTTTATAGGCTATAATTATGATTTTTATAAATTTTAAGCCCTGGAATAAATTTTTTTTGGGGGGTTCAGTATCTGTAATGTTAACTTTTTGTATCTTAGCATCTTAAATTTCAAATTTTTCAAAAAGTTACACTAAAAATCAATTAGTTGAATGTTTTTATTTTCTTGATTTAATAAAAATAATTTAATATCTTACCCTATGCGTAGCAAAAGGCTATTCAAGTTTTAATTTTTCACTTTAGATTTCATGTCTACACAATAATGCCCTTTTAATTAGTTTTGTTTTGTTAACATTTGCATAATTTTTATATATCTTGTAACATGTAACATGTTTTTATATGTATGTAACATGTAACAATTTTTCTTTTGATTATAATAAGTTTTAATTTATATATCAATTGCGTTGTATATATTTTATACTAATACAATTTTCATGATGTTTTTATATTGTTATTTTATTGCTTTTATTTCCCCCAGACCCCCACCAGGGGCTTCGCCCCTGGACCCGAATTCTTCTGACCCAGGCTTTGCCCGGGCCACCTCAAATTCCTAGTTACGCCCATGAGATGTTATATTATGTATTCCATCCATGCCTTTTGTATTAGATATCGTAATTTAAATAGAAAAGTCGTATTCAACCAGTGATAATTCATTATTCAAATATCTTTCAATATTTAAGATAAGTTACACAATTAAATGTAACATTCCGTGATACATAAATGATTTTTTCTTGAAATATTCTGTAGATTGCGTATAACCTGACAAACATTTATTATTATGCTATAATATCTCACTCAAAGCGCTCTATAGAATTCTATAATAGTATTTGAAAAAGTTAAATCATGTAATAGAAATAGAATTTAATTTTATATAAATATATTTTTTTAATGGTTTGGCACATGATAGAGGTTTGACCTATATTTTTATATTTCACTCAATAATTAAACGTTTAAATATCATTATTCTTTATTTCTTATCTCGAATCTATAATAAAATAATTGTTCTGAAACTGAAAATAACTTCAATTGCTAAAATTAGACAATATATTTATAGAACATTTTTATAGCATAATTGTTTATATTAATCTTATCAACAAAAACATTAACATAGAACAAAATAAATGTAAAAATACTTTATAGAAAAGCTATACAGTACCGAATGCATGAAACAAATGTGTGAATATATTAAAATCAATATTTTTTCAAAATTGACATTTAAAATACATTTACAATCCATAAATATACAATAATTAAGTCAAACAAAATTAAATACTACGTGTTTCGAAGGTCATGATGGGTTGATGACACTATTTTCCAAACATTTTAAGTGGCAAACGTGACAATTAGTGTATTATTATTTATATATTATGAACACATACATTGTATATATATTATATCGTATTTTAGTTATATTTAAAAATTATGCTATAAATACAATGCGAAAACAATAGTGTATACTCTATCCAGTTTTCTGCATATAACATTGATTTTATAAGTTATAAACATTGATGATCTGCAAGTCTCGTCAATATCACACCGTTCATACCAATGTGAAATAAGTGAAACAAATTTGCTGGATAATAGAAATATGTTCAATTTCTGAAAATATATAAATTGCACTTTAAAGATGTGGTCATAGAAATTATATAAATAAAACTGTAAGTTTATTCACAATGGAAACATCAAATTATTTTTGGGAAATCGGTTGGAATAGATTAGATCCGATAGAACAGATTATGATTATATGTTTAGGTAAGCTCTAGTTGAGGATTGAGGCTAGTGCTGTATATTTGGAACATTGAAAGTTCACAATTTATTTAAAGCAAATGACAACCGGTAGATGATCTGTCCGCAGTTTTGATTGATTTTAATGGTTTTGCTAGCCATACCTTTTTTACAAAACCAAATAAAATTTGATCATTGTCCACAGCGGTAATACTTCGAATTTCCAGATCTGTCTGTTTTTCGTCAATAAGGAGGCTTTGAACCAAGATGTAATCCCTTTCTTTATCTATCCAAAATACCCGCTTTTGTGATGAGTCGAGGAACATAATTCTGTGATCTGTTGTGAAAATTATATGCGACGGAACTGCCTGATAGATTTTATGGGTGCCAATTTGACTGAATTGACCCGTGACCTCATTGAGAACGATCAGTCGTCCATTTTTCGGACAGGATAACCAGATTTCGGAAGAGTCGGCTTTACGGATTAAATATGATGGGTAAAATCCATAAAATATGTGGGTCATTCCAGTCTCTACAAGCGTTGGAGACAGTTCAACTATTCTCTGCTCACTTGTTAAAGCAACGAAAATATTCCCTGTGTTGGAATCGATCCAGAATCCGCAGATTGGAGGGATGGTGGCACTGGTTACAGGATATTCCGGCGATACTCGGATTAACTTGCCATCCAAACGGCATTCAATGAGCACACCAACTGGATTGGGGCTCTGGACAATACCAGTCATGTAGATTCTTTGCCGGTGGACTTTGAGATAGATCGGGTGAAATGCGTATGATTTGATTTCAATAACAATGGATTTTATCGATGAATGTTGATTATTTCGAACAATGAGAGTGTGATCCATGTCGTTGATCATTACAATAATGGTTTCACTGGGTCCCACATCGTTATTTTGACAGTAAATATCTGCACATGTCACACGCACGTTAGAACCAGAAGCTGATCTGGTACATGAGATGGAGAAGGCGCCGGAAGGCCTCCTGGAATGAGTTGCATAGAATCGTTGAGATATTCCATACCTCCTAAATTTGTGCATTTTGACACGTATTGCATCCTGATCACAGCTATTCAGTGAGGAGTTTGAAATGGTCAAGGTTCTAGTCGACCCATTCAGTTGTAAAATAGCCGATGCATGAAAGGGAATTTCTGTAACACTTAGCAGCGCTGTATAAGGAGGATTTTCTTCCAAGTCGTTTAATGATCCCCCAAATCTTCTTTCATCTCGCTCTCGACAAACATAATTTTCAGTAGATGTCAGATGATCCACCAATTTATTGTCAGCAATTGCCCTCGGAAGTGAAAATGCCGTTGCCAGATCGCAAAGGTTCCGACATTCAGGGCAGTGGAACCTGGATCCCTCCTCTGGTCGTCGATAGTGGAGACATTCATCGATGCATTTCCGACAGAATGTGTGACCACAGGGTAACAGCCGAGCGTCATTGAGTCTACCCAAGTGTATCGAGCAGATTACCAGATCCTCGAGCTCTTGAAGATTGGAACCGGTCGTTGGGACCTCCATCTAGAAACGGTATTGAGTAAAAAATAGTAATTGATATAGTGGATATTATAATGTATATATATTATTGTATATACAAACAATACATAGTATACAGCACACAATACGAGTTCACGGATTTTTAGGCGGGTAGTTACATAATATATTTTCTGCATTGAAATTTTCTCACACGAAGGAGTTATGAGAGAATGCTATTCTTAGACATAACTCACAAGTTAAGTAAGTTATAAAGAAGAAGGTTGGTTGTCTTTTGCAAAAGTGATTGATTATTGTGTATGCAAGAATGTATGATTATGTAATACTCATTCATATCATCAAACAGTTTGCTTGGTAATTGAAGCAATGTCAGCAATATACAGATCATTAGTTTACCTGTGAAATCAAAACTTATTTTTGTTGAATTTCATAATAATAACAAAGATTTTCTAAATAATCACAGAAACTGGTATAAACTGTCGCAGTTTCATTGAGTTCTAAAATCATTAAATAAAAAGCACATTACGTGCGTGGCAAATTTTATTTTATAATAAGTATATGTTACAGTCAAGTACAATATTAAATGCATTCACAACTTTGCATAGGTAGACGTGATTTTAATATTCTGATTTTATATTTATGTGTTTTCATATATAACCATTTTGATTGGAAAATAACCAAGACATATATATTACTTAACTGACGTATATTTTAAACAAATCGTCTATAAGCATTGAAACAATCGCATTGAATTTTTAACGAAAACCACTTTAGGAGAGTTAAATTTTTTAATAAATTCTAAGGATACATCCCTTGAGAATTTTGGCTCGCACACTTAACCCTTTGTACGTGGACATATTTTGTAGAGTTTGCTACGTGGAAGGGGGCTATTTTACCCCCCTGGAAAACAAACTTCCTATCATCCGATTAAGCTGAAGTTTAGCATACAGATACCTTCTAAAGACTTGTCGAGCTATTTATATTTTATTCCTTAAAAATTAATCGATTGGTATCATTTTTATGATCTGATTACGTCATAAACTACAGTTTGGAAAACTATATCAAAATTACCATATATACAATACTATATATTGACTTATATATGCTATAACTTTTGATCAATGCAACCAATTGACTTGATTCTTTTTGCATCTCATTCCAGATCACAAAATCTATATTTATTTAGTGTATTTGTTAATTATACTACTGATATAAAAAGTTATAAGTAGTATAAATGCTACTGGAGTATTATATAAAATTGCTGGTTATTTTAATAAATAATTTCATTATCCAAGTTATAAGTATATACTTTATGATAAAATTATTTTTTCAAATAATTTTGCAAGTTTTAGCTCCTAATATCATCGGCAAGTATGAAAACCAGGGGGTATAAAATAGTTCAATAATAATACAATTTTTCTGGTATGTAAAAATATTGGAACTTATATATGACATGTTATATGTTTTAGTTAGATAAAAGTATTTTAACCACTAAGTAAAAATATCAGGATAATGCAATATAAAGCTCAATCAAAAACTTAATTTCTTCGAAATTAATTCCTTCACTTTTGGTTCCAGGGGAGTGCAGCACCCTACCTCCACCTTCACTTTTGGTCCCAGGGGGGCATGGCACCTAACCCCTACCTTCCCTTTTGGTCCCAGCCTGTAGTCGAGTTATCTTATTTAATTTTAAATGTTTTAATAAAATTTTATTTATAATTGTTTTTCTGATCAGTGTTTTCAGATGATATTATGAATTACTTGATGTGTATTCATTGTTTTATGTGCAGTCATTTCCTATGAATTTACTAAATTTAAAAGATTATATATTTATGTATATTGCATATGCATACAAGGAAGTCCTAGTAGGGGAGCAATGGTGCCATGACCTCTTCTACACCATTGGCATTGGCGCTTTTCTGAAAATTTGTCTAGCGCCTTTGGACTCAATATTATATTATAGCGAAAAAATCATGCACCGAGTACATTTTCCTACATTTTTCATTCAGCAATTTAATTCCATTCACGATAATATATTGACAGTTCCAGACTTCCTGTTAGCAGAAATAATAAAATAAACTGTACATATAGAATGTCATTTATCGTTTATCAATTTGATCTGTATTATAAGAAATACGTTTTATTGATAATTATAATTGTATCTGTATAATTAAACTCTTTTTATTAACAGTTATATTATCTAATTATCGTATTGTGTAAAAAAATTCACTTAATTTTAAGCATGGAACAATTGTTGTCGATCCAGAGTTATTATTTCAACCACTATTTTTATACCCAAACCGCGTTTAGTCCGATCTCTCTTTGACTATCATAAATGTTTGAAAATGGTTAATTCTTATTAATTGAAGAAGAAATTATATAAATACGTTAATGCATCCAGATTAAATAAATGAGTTCTTATTGTGTAGATATCACGCATCTTGTATTAGAAAATACTGTAGAATTCTGTTTTGCATCTACTGTATACAGTCTGACTATTTTTTTCAGTTAATACTTAAAATATTATTTTAACGCATATATTATTTCTATTAAAAAAATACAAAATATTTTTTTTTTTAATAATTGTTGAAAAATAATTTTTTAAACAAAATATACATTGAGTAAGCTATCTGTTACACATGTTAAATAAACTATATGCTTTAAAAAATGCTTTTTCTATTGAAAAATCATATTTATCCACTTCAGTAATAGATAAGAAAGTATTCAATAGAAAGCACCTGCTTAAACAGTTAAAAATTAACAATGTCGACATTTTAAAAAGGATTGATATTGCAATCTGTAACTTTGTAATTAAAATGTTAATTATAATATCTACCATAGATTGAAACAGATATATATGTAATATCTTCGATATACACACGACGAACATTTTTCTCTTTAGCAAACGTCTTTTTTACTATTAATAACTAATAATATATATACAACGAACTATGACAATTACATTAAATATGCAGGGCCGGATCCAGGATTATTAAAAAGAGGGGCAAAGACAGTGCAGGCGACGTAGACATCAATCCGGCCCTGATATACTATATTTTCATACATATATGAAAATACATATACATTTCTTTATTAGCCTATATATATATGAATGAAACAAAAAGAAGAGATTATATATAACATTAAAATTTCTTTCGATAATAAGAGCTTCAGGTATCGGAATTTAAAAGTCAGTAAACACACAACATGCCTTTTCATATACAAAATGTTTGTACAATAGTTAAATATAAAAAACGAAACACTGTATGCAAGTGAAATCCAATACATAAGATGAATTTCTATTGAAGCCTTGCAGTGCTACAGAATATAGGATGGTAAAGAAGACTCATGCGGTATTATTGTATAGTTGTCATTTATTTACACGAGTACCGTTATATTGAAATTAGAAAATAAATTTGATCAAAATATGTATAAGGGGTAAGTAATATCGATGATTTTACAGTATTTTTTATAAGATATGCGTAATCATCTTATTAAAATGTTTTTTAGTGTAAGTGCTGTTATGCTTATTTTTTGAGTCATAGAGCAAAACTGTTTTTTCAAAGTTAGAAAGGAAGACTAAAATGTTGCCATTTTTAAATAAATTGAATACAATTTGATGTAGATAGGTGCGCAGAATGCCTGTATGTCAATTATCATTATAGTGTGCGACTTAATTACATCTATATTTGATAAATTAATAAATAAGTATTACACAATATATTTATTATATAACGTAAAACATTCCCTTAATCTAGTGCACTTAGTTTTTACACTATAACTTTCTGAGATCAGGTTTGCATTCCGCAAATTGGAGGTTTATGACAGTTTGCAAGTAGAACATGAAGCAAGATAAGAATCAGCTCTCAAGTTCAGTTCACACAACCTAGACTATACTTACATTTGGTTCAAAATAGATCTGCTCAAACGGAAAATGCGATTTGTCATATGTTCAATAACCCATGGCAAACAATTCTCTATGTATAAACTGTAAAAGAAAAAAACTATTATATTGTAGATCTCACTAAAGAAGAAAACCAAAATCTGGAGAACTGTTGTTATCTGTGATAACACAATTTTGAATACATTTTGGTTGTGTGGAACTGTTGCTTTAATCTTAAACTTTTCTGAGTAGAAAACTTGTTCAGCTATAGCCTATGCGTAGTTTTGTTTATTTATAGAGTTTAATTCCGTCACTGGTGTATATATACTGTTAAATACGCAATATTTGTCCCCAACGGTGAAGAATTTCCAATAATAATATACTTGAAAAAAAAGTGCGTATATATCATAGATTTAAACTATTTAGTACTATTTTTTGCTATATATATATTGCTATATAGTTTAAATCTATGATATATACCTATATAGTATTTTACGCTTCCAAATAAAAAAATATTTAATTCATAAATTAAATATTTTAACTTAAAAATCAATAAATACATATCATAAGCTATAAATAGAATATATTGTATGTACATGTATATTAAATAACTTTGTTGTGAAATTTTTCGGTCGGATATTTTCAGATGAGGAAATGCTAATTTCTTATTATTTCTATAAAACGTAATAATATAAATTTAAAAATTATTGTCAAATTTTTTTATTTATTATTGCTCGCTTCGTTATTTTAAATATAAGTATAATATAAATAAATGGTAACATTAAAAGATTATTGAGTGGTCCTCTTTTGTTAATTATCAAGATAGTTTATAAACGACTGATTATAATGAAAATTTGCAATATAGACGTACCATCGGAAATTGTGTTATACCATTCCCTACTTTAGTAAACCCCGATCCAATGAGCTGCAGCATTTCGTGCTCTTACCAGACTCTATAATACATAACAATGGAGGAAAACAAATTAATTGAATCATGAGCGTAAAGAAGACCGAAGTCCTGCAGGTTGAGGCAGAATCCTCCCCGGCACGTTCACTAGTAACTATAGAAAGTATCGCTATTTGCAACGATTTCATATGCCTGACGCTCTATTTGCTGATCAGTGAGAGACGACGAGAATGGATTGCACTCAATCCCTATCAAACACCTTCATATGCTGACGCTCTATTTGCTGATCTGACAAGCCCTTAACATGATACTTGAGCACTATTTGTTAAGATCTACGCAACATTTGCTCTGGTCAAGCCCTGGTCAAGCCCTGGTTTTGACCTACCCAACAAACAGAACTTCATTGTCGTGGAATGCACCGCTACAAACCCATCACCTTGACTTAACGTTTTTTAGCCAAATGTCCCATTTAAAAAAACAATATGTATAGAAGACTTGTACTCACTCAGATCATGATTATAATCATATCATTGTGCTTTTGTGCTTTTGTAATGGCGCATTCAAACACTTTCGTGGTTTGATGTATATATTATTATTAATATGTACACAGTATAATATCAAAATACGAGAACACTTACCATATCTTTAACTGGAATAATTCAATATTTTGGATATAATATACAAATATTCCAAACACAGTCAACCATAAATTTCTAAAGAATAGGAAGAGAGTTCTGTTTAACTTGCTGTCAGAAATTCAGACAAACGAAAGTTACCACTCTTTAGGGTTGTATAACAAACGTAAATATGAAACCGAGAAAATATTCATCACCACATAAGACACATATCAACCATTATATTGCAATGTACGTCTTGACGAAACTGAAGAGCGCGCGTGCCTGTCATATATGCGGCAGTTATGCCATCCACTTTTCACAGATAGATAATAAAACGACTCAAGAGTGTCTTCCTCCTTCAGAGATTGAAGGTCACCTTGATTACACCAGCCAGGTCACGCGTGCCAACCATAAAGCTGATAACCCCCTCCTTCAACTCCGCAGTTTGGGGAGGCTTGAAATGGAACAACTAGTTATGTAAAGATATGCTAACTTATATCTAATATCGGTAACCAGCACCAATTTACTTTCACGAATAAGAAACTCATGTAATTCGTACAAATACGGTTTTTATTTTTGAGACTTGTTGTTATTTTTAGATTGATTCATATAGAAATATATATATATATTAATGTGTGTAAAATACCATATATGGTGATCGATTTTACTTCAAAAACATTTATAACGTCTTGACGAGATGTAAAATTGTTACTTTAATATGCAAGAAGCTGATACAACACTGACAAGACGTGTCTAAGCGTTTTCTATTTTTCTCCTGAGTGAATAATAATAGCCTATACATGGCATATTTTTGTTTTCAATCTGTCTGAGAACTGTAAGACGACCCATATTACAAGGGTACTAAAATATCCATTGACTAGAACATTGCTCTTGTTACAATTCCTCTGAACCTAATTATTTTCCTTGTTCTCGTTATGGGTGTACTTCTATGTATACAGTTTCGTAAAAAAATCATTAAATTATACATATTGTAAATATATGCAATAGGCATATAGGTAGTCATGTACTTTACTTTGAAAAATTAAAAATTAGTAGTTATTAAAAAATAAATTATTAAATTAACAATATATATTCAATTCTTTATATGAAACTGAAATTGATTTTTTTGTCCATTAAAATTACCGAAAATGCTTCTAAATAATCTTGCAAACAAAATATTAGTGGGATTAAAGTTTTAAAAAGCGAAGAGACGTGTACATTGCTTGCATAGAAAAAATATTTTTGAACTACTATTTAAAACAAAAATTAACATTACTTATTTTAAATATTACCGCATTTTGCTTAGTATAATTACTAATACTGTGATATCATATATTGTATACAAGCAATTAAATACGAAGTTCTGCAAAGTTGAAGTGTGGTATTTCATATTTTATTAAATGAAATAGAAAACATAACCAACTAACATAGTGAGTTCATCTCAATAAAATGAATTAAATTGTATTAAAATAAATCGATTTCAATCATTATCTACACCGTAATGATCTCTTGCTTCACTATATGGGTCGGCAGAGATATAATCAATTACATGACTTAGCTGTAACATATTTCCGAAATATAATACAGTATTTATTATGACTAGAAATTATATAATAATTAGTATATCTATTTAAAAACAAAAGTCAATCAACTATACGTTCAAAAATTCATATAACAAATTTAAATTAGGTCATTATAAAATTATGGATAAGTCCAACCAAAGTCACAGAATGACATATTAGTTGATCAACATATTTTGTAAAAAAATGTTAATTAGTAACGTTTTGGAAAATATTAAAAATTTTGTTTTATATTTCATTTAGTTTATTTTTAGAAATTTCTACTATTAAACTAATCTATTTTATATGGAAACCAATTCTTACACGTTTAGCCTAAATAAAATTAATTTCTTTAATAACCTTACATTAGACGACTAAGCTGATGGAATTGCAAAATAAATTTAACGACATATTCTGTGTTTAATAATATAATATTATCATATAAAGAAAATAAACATACAGAGTGATCACATTCAAAATTAAATTGAAATGCAAAATGTTATAAACATAGTTCCTTTTAATACAATATTATTATGATGTTATAAACATAGCGATTTAAGTAGCTTTAAGATTGAACTTTGGTTGCTATCCAACACATATGAATAAATATATAATAAGTGCAAATTGAACCTGAAATTTTATAAAAGTTTCAAACGGCCTTTATTAAAGCTATTCCATAGCCTCATGCAGAAACCGTATAACACCAAACTATTATAAAATAGTTCATTTGTATACAAGAAATCAAAGAAATACGAGAATAAAATACAAGTATAAGCAAACTTTTAACTTTCCTGGAAAACTATGCGGATTATAATTTTACTTCGTATTTTATTGTCTATATTTAATGCGCTCATAATATTCATAGGTTTTATAGATATAGTTTAATAGCCATATATATATATATTTAACAATATGTTAAGTTAACGCTAAGATATTTTTTATTACCATATACCATTTAGAAAATTACGATATAAAATTGTTTTCTCTAAAGTTCTCTAAATTACTGAAATGTTAGTTATTATAAGTTACAAGATGTTTAGAAAATATTTAGAAATTAGAAATTAGAAATTAGAAATTGCGTAGACCAAGATTAATAGATACATAACAATATCGATCTTTCAATAATCCTTTCTTATAATAAAATAAATAATTATTTTAAATATTTTGGTCGTTACTTTTAGTGAAGTGCGTATTTTGTTGAATATATGAACCAAAATTGTCTAAACTAAAAAATAACATTTATTGTGATTTACCCAATATTCATATCATATATGTTTACATTACGCAAATATGCTCGTGCTTGAATGTTCACCTCAAGTAGCATTATAATTTCAATAATATCTGCTACAGTATCTGTATAATAGATCGGTACTTCTCTATATACAATATAAGAATAACATTTGAGTACGAAAAACTTCAAACTATTCTATAGAAGGTTAAGTGATTCAAAACGATCTATTTAAATGTACATTTGACACAGTTGACACAGTTGATATAGCATAGTGGACTTTAAACCAGAAAGTCAACGAATTGAAACTTGCTATATTATAGCCTACTCCAGAAAATAGAATAATGTTATTTAATCAATTGCATTGGTTTATATTTAATTAGTATTTCGAATTATAAAAACTTGCAGACAATTTTAAAATGTTAATATATTTACAAATACAAATAAACTAAAAGGATGAAAATGTTTTAAATTTAAGATTGAATTTTTTTTTATGCTAATGAATAACATTTTGTATGATTTAATTCTAGCTACAATAAAATCAATATTTAAATATGAAAAAATTTGGCTTTATGTAGGATATATATAAATATATTATAAATATTTATTAATCGGAACCTATATAGCAAAATACTTATTCCGAGAATGATTGTTTCTGAGATTATGTTCTTCTTTGTATAGAAATATATATTTACAACCATGACATAATCTATAAAATTACGTGTATGTGCTGATGATCTATGCAAACAATAAGCGTCAACTACATTTTCTCAGCAGTGCTTTTGTACAATGCACTATTCGGAATAGTTCGACTCTTCGTTTTTTTTTGTGTTTGATTGGCATATTTGTTAAGCCTGTACTTTGTGAACTTAGTTGCTCTGTTTTTTTTCAATCTGTAACTAACAATAGGCTTGGTGTTTTACGTACGTCAACACAAAGTATAATAATACCTATATCTACGAAAGCTACGCAGAAAACATGTTTTGTTGAAAAGTACTTAGTACCATAATAACTATACTATATTTCCAAATGATTCGAAAGTAAACGTTACCTATATTTTTAAAAGATTCACGACAATTTCAAAATACAAGTTATAAACAGTATATAATTAAGGTCAATATTGAATTTGATATTTTCGAGGTTAAAAACTTATTTTTTGTAGTTTTTTTAACATCTTTTAAACAGGCAAATTTTTATTTTTCTATACATTAAAAAACATCATTGATCAGTGACAAAAAATGTATACATAATTACTACCAACTACCTACTACCAATATTTAATTAGTTAAAAGTTATTAATTTTAAAAGAAGACAAGTGTTACATTATAAAATGATTAGGTACAATTAATACCTCTCATTTTACAATTAGGATTTTACGGTTTTACAGATTACCTCACATTACATATGAGTTAATGTGAGTTCCCGAAAGAGAATGATTAAAATTATTCTGAATTTATAACATCCTTTAATTTAAGGTACATTCTATCCGTTTCATTGTTACAATTTACAATGGTTTTAAAAAATATATATATAAATTAAATAGATACAAATTAAATCCTATAATACATACAAATGGCTTAAATAGCTTAAATGTGAAATAATTTTGATAAAACCTCTTGCGTTACTAAAGATGACTAATTTTGTTTTCTTTGATTGTTATACAATTTACGACAAGCCATTTTTTGTATATTTATATAGCTGAAACTTTCTGTTTAGCTATTATACATTTAAACTACAGATATTGACCAAAAGAGAATGAAAGCAACAATAAAGATTAAAATGTATAGTAGATTTTGTCAAACATATGTTCATTAATATACAACAAAACGTTCACTTCTTACACAAAAAGTTTTTCATCGTTTGAAATAATTCTACTCTAAACAGGATATACCATTGTCAATTAATGGGTGCAAAGCAGGGTTGTTATGGAACTCGGTTTAGAAAAGTTTAATTTGAACATTTTTAATATAATATAATAGTAAATAACAATATAATGACTTGAAAATATTAAAATATTAATCTACAACGCAAAAATGTTGGTATTTACATGGAATTTACCAGAAAATTTACAAGAATTTACCAGAAACAGAATTTTTTTTATAGTTTCGACGCTTCGTAAATAAATGTTTGACTAATTTCAAAACATTATTGACAGCCTTTGTTTATAATTTGTTATTGGTAATATTATTGTATTATGTATTAGTTAAGATCATAATTTGAGCTCCAAAAGTAGTTCATCTTGACATCAAATGTGTTTTAATTAGTCACAAGCTATTATTCTGATTCAATTCATTATCTACATATATTCTGTCATTTATCTAGAATTGCAATTCTTTTCTATTCGTTAGATAAATATTTTATATATGTATTAAATATCCAAATAATTGATAAGAATGTTATTTTGTGGTTCAAATGTCTCTTGTTTTGTGGGTCGATGGAAAACAATGTAGTAATTCTCACAAATATGTATCTACAATAGTTGTATTTAGTCCGCAAACTGTGTTTTTGGACCTCAGGTGGACGGTATTTTCTAGGTGGACGACTGACCATCCGAAATTGAGCATAAATATAAACGATTGAGCCAGTTAACCAAAAAATGTAAAATTCGGAGAAAAAGAATGTCTGTGTTTTGTCCAACTGTACAATTTTGTCTCTGTACAATAAATGTATGTTATCGCCTAGTATAAAATCAAATCAATAAAAATTTAATAGAATATGCTACATTCCTTGCATATATTTTATACAACACATCTCAACATATTGAAAGATAAATCGATAACAATTATGTTTAATTCTGTAATTTCATTTCAAAACAAGCTTGTGCTCTTCAAAACACAACTTCCCTTCCGAAATTAATTCCGCAATGTGTTAAAATATAGATTTTAATCATCACTAATTATTTTATTATATAAACAATATAACTATGTAAAAATATTTAATTTCGTAGTACATATTTTGAAAAATAAAATTAATAATTTCTTTCAATAAAAATAATTTGTTTTCATATTTATACCAGGTGGCCGGTTGTCGGAGAAAAAACAGTTTTGCAGATTCTAATACCGAAATGTTTCCAGAACGAAAAATAAGAGTTACTTCTTTTCAATTTCACTATATTCATTTCTATAGAAATATTTATATATTAATTATAATATGCAGAACATTTTTCGGTTTGTAGAAGATCAATATTTTGGTGGTTATTATCAATCATAAATAATTATTTGAAAAAGGGTGCTTTATCAAACATATAATATAATATAGGCAGCGAGTATTTCGACCACAATAATTGATCTTTTTCAAACTTTTAAATAAAATCTTGTAACTTTTGAAAAGTTGAACATTTTTAATGAAACATTTTTTTAATTTAAAAACTTCTTACTCTTGACAATTTTCACAATTTTATACATATTGTTCAAATATAAAAAAATTAAAATTAACGTTTCACAAAACTTCTATTTTTTAAATTATTACTGCGTTAAATGTTAAAAACTGTTTTCAACATTAAGGGCTATCGATTAGAATTATCGTCACATAATCGTCACATTATATCGTCGCATAATCATTGTTCAGGAATATGAATCAATAATCATATTGAAATATATGTTAGTGATGAAGTCATTTCTTCCTGACAGAACATCGTTTTTCTACTTAATTCTATTTATGGCTATAGTATAAATTGACTATATTAAACTATAGAGCTCTATTTTATATAATTAATCGTTATTCTTATAAAAAATAAAAGTAAAAAGAATTGACCATTGCTCAATGAAAAGATGTTAATTTTTAGATTATGCTGCTGTGCATTCGAAATATACTAATTATAATTATAGAATTATATATAAAATTCTATTTAAAATCTGTATTTTGGTTATGATGATAACTCAGTGAATTATAACTTGGATTAATTTAATTACTAAAATTTTCGCAACATCTGGCTAGACTTGCTAAGAGATTATTTCTATCAAGATCTAAAATCTTAATAATGTCTTAGAAAACCTAAATTACTTGATAAAATAATTGAAAAAATGCTGAATTTCTCTGTAAAATATAATATTTTTAACGAAATACTAATCCAAAATGTAATATTATCATCAGCTCAGAAATTTACATATGGACGAAACATTTTTTATAATATAGAATAAAATTAAATATCGAACTTGTACAAATTATATTTTACCTATTAACCACAATTGAAATGATTGAAATAAAATTATTGTTAAATGATAAATGCCAAATTATTTCAATTAATTTTAAAATGAAATAAATAAAAAATTAAATGTTGACAATAAGATATTATGTTTTCAAACAGTTTTTCCAATATAGTATAATGACAAGAATTATATTATAATGACATTTCATTATTGAAATACTCAAAAATATTTTATTAGAGTAATTTATTATTAATATAATTATGATTTAGTATTTAAAATGTACAATTAACAGCAGTTAATCAATATTTATCATTCAAAAATATAATTTGCTTAAATATTTTGTTTAAGTTAATAATTTAATAATTATATTATTAGTTAATTAAAGTTACCCGAATAAATCTTTATAAATATGTAATTATTTAAATATTTTGTGAATCTACAATTTTCTCAATTTTTTTTAAATACGGAAATTTTGTGAAATATTACTTTTTAAAATGTACAGATTATAGGTTTTACTCACCAGTTATGAATTTGCAATTCAGAGCTATGATATTATGTATCACGTTATCCGTGAAAGGCATCCGTTTGTAATCAGTATATTATCAAATTATTAATATTGACACAGAGTTTCCTATATTTTGGGTTCATCCGCGGCGACCCAGGGTCTCTGCGTCAATCGTGTACAAACTTGCACCAAGACTTTGAAATTAGAAATGATTATAATGAGTTCATTTGTTCAGTGTTACTTTGTTTATACCAGCATATCTACCGTAGAGATTCTTCAGGTCTATTGTTTAGGATCGTGTTTTACTGGTTTTACGCACTAATTCCAATATGTTGCTAAAAGTGTAAACTTCTGTAAGCTTGTATGTGTAGCGCTGTATTAAATTGTAGCCTATGAGGACAGCCGACCCCATAATTTTACAGCATTAATACATAACACTGATCAGCATTGTGTAATATGCCAACTCAGAGCTTGCTCACTCTATTGCGAGAAAGGCTCGGATGATAATATATATATTCAGTTGAGACAATAAATATGTCGCAGTATATAAATTACGTATTGTAACCATTATGTACAAATGTATATAGTAATTTATGGAGGAACCCTCTAGCCGAAAGGGGGGTAATAATCACAACATAATGTGCTCAAATCTAACGTCCGATATAGTTTGGTGTTGGCAGCTAGACGGATCATATTATATTTCTATCATGCTTCACTGTTTCTTAACAAGTTGCTGTTTATCACAAGTTACTTTTCCTTTTTTATGTGACTGTTTTATTATATAAAGGCAAGCTATATTATAAATGTTGTTATATATGGCTTATAAGTATATCACTCAATTGTTTATTCTTAAAAGACGTTGTATGTTTAGGGTGATTGCTTTGAATACCTTTATCAAATTGGATGTATAAAAAGCTAAATGGTATAAGTGCGGTTAACTTATAAATTATTATATATTTTAATATCATGCAATGCGATGAAATCGGTTATTAATACAATGCAATTTTATCTTAAATCAAATTGCATAACCATATTATATTAGATGATCAACTAATACAATATTAATTGATATTTTCTCTGAATTTTTATTTAAAGCAAACTTGAAATGGTACATACATAATAATATGATAATAATAAATAATAATAAATGTATATAAATATGTATTATTAATAAATGTAATAAATAATATAATAATAAATGACATACATACATATATAGATATATGTGTTTTAAATACACTAATTAAACTTAATTTATTATGCCAGAGTGGCCGCAACTATAAAAATGCATACGCATCTTTTGAGTTAATATTTTAAATCACTTATTAACTGTGCAAATATATATTACCTTTATTTACTATCGTTTTAACATAGTGTGACATTGGAATACCTTTAAAATCTTTAAAATATTTATAATGCTTTCAAGAGTTAAAATAAATTATGAATAATTTTTTTAATATTGTACTAAATTTTCAATAGGCAGATACTAAATAAATTACGAGTGCTTAATGTTTATAAATGAATTTATTTTTATTTATACTCTTATTAGTAGATATATGTACATCATATTTTTAATTCACATAATTATATATTATATAACGAGTTTCTAAATAGATAAAATTACATAAATAGAGTTTCTATATATTTTTTATATATTACATTTTCAACATATAAGCCATATGTTTTCACATTATAACTAAGTATGTAGTTCGCTATAAGGTTTGCAATTTTTCATTATGCTTGTAATTTCACTGCGACATTTATTTACATTTTTTTTAGTATATATATAATAATATATCACTTTATTTTATTTCCTTATGCAGAATTCTTGAAAACTGGAGAAACAATATAGATATATTATTAATTTAATAATAATAATTAATTAATTAATTAATGATGCCTATATAATTAATGTACATTTCCGTGTTTTCGAATTCTTCGAATAATCGAACTCAGCGACAACCTAAACTTTATCGAAATCTCCTCTAATATCAACCTCATCGAACATTGCATAGCTACAATGCATCGTATTTGTAAAATTCAAAAAACGTACTTGATTAATCTATTATTATTACCATAAGGCCAGATACTTCTAATTAATTTTATCTAGCAAAATCAAACTCAGTGACCTTGACTTCTAGTCAGAATCCCCTATGAAGTCATCATGATCGGACAACTGCTCTGGTCATATATAATAGGTACTTCTTAAGTTGCAGATGTCTGACTTGAGGTCTCGGGTTCAAGTCCCAGTTCGTTAAAAATAGCACTTAATTAAACATATTTTTAGTTCGCATCTCTAAAATTTGCCAAATATATGCCCAAGTCATAGGGATTATTAAAAATCAATTTCAAACATGAAAAAGTGCGAAATTGCAAAATAAGACATATTACATTAACAAATCAATAATTTATTGATTAATCAAAATTTAGAGTCGCAGCCCATTTTTGCGTTACAGTGTAGTAAATGCCTTATAATAACTTTATTTGTAACTTGAGACCAACGCATATGCGACAAATCTTTATGATTAGCTACAATCATATTAGCATAACAAACACCGACAATCGGGACAGTAGTATTAGAAGACATTGATACATTACCGTCGATGGTTGAAATTTTGAGTCCCAGAGAATTAGCGACAGCTCGACTGACAAAACTATCGGTGCTTCCAGTATCTATGAGTGCATTTAAAGTTTGATTTTTTATACTTACCTTCACTAACGCTTTCTTCAATCCTTCTGAAGTAGGTAAGGAAGCAAGGACAATAGTGTTGGCCGATGCTACGGTTTTAGTTCTCGATCTAGATAGACACAC
>JAUZND010042467.1:0-20747 GCA_034780555.1 Coelogynopora nodosa | reverse complement strand
AAAGACGTGATTCAGAGCAAATTGAATCACAAACAAAGAGATCATCTGTTGTTGCGGAACCTCAAAGACGTGATTCACAGCAAATTGAATCACAAACAAAGATATCATCCGTTGTTGATACTGAACGAAAGACTTCTGTTGTTACTGAACCTCAAAGACGTGATTCAGAGCAAATTGAATCACAAACAAAGAGATCATCTGTTGTTGCGGAACCTCAAAGACGTGATTCAGAGCAAATTGAATCACAAACTAAGAGTTCGTCTTTTGTTGATACTGAAAGAAATACTTCTGTTGTTATGGAACCTCAAAGACGTGATTCCGAGCAAATTGAATCCCAAACTAAGAGATCGTCTGTCGTTGATACTGGACGAAAGACTTCTGTTGTTGCTGAACCTCAAAGACGTGATTCACAACAAATTGAATCACAAACTAAGAGATCATCTGTCGTTGATACTCAAAGAAAGGCTTCAGTTAGAACAGAATCAATTGAACGGCGTTCAAAGAAGAATAAACAAGCAAGTAGGCGGTCTTCAATTATTGAATTTGAAAGACCTGAACAAGAACAATTCTCTTTAGAACGAAATTGTCCTTCGCCTACGACTTCTACTGATTTTGACAAAATGGTTTTAGTAACACCGATGAATAATATTCCTTCCTTGATGCCTCTGTATGTTGATCCTGTTGACAATGACAATTTTCGGTTAGAAAAGGAAATTTCTGGGGATCTACCTCATTCAAGAAAAAAAAGTTTTCAAAAGAATAAAAGCAGTCGAAAAACTTCGATAACTAATTCTCTTCGGAAGAAATCGGTGGATGTAAATCCGAGAAAAAAATTATCAGAAATATCGTTGTCATCAAAAAAAGATACTCGAAAGGAAGCCCAAAAAGAGCGATCAATGTCAACATCTGACACACCAGGAATAAAACAACAATCCAGCAATGCTGAAAGAACTCGACAGAAAAAACCCCTTCTGCGCAGATCAACGGATATTTCTACATATGCGACAGAAATCAAATTAGATAAAACATCTGTGAAAGATGATTTTGATAACCAACCATTCGTTGCAATTGATGAGACCAGAGTAATTGGCTCTTCTGTAACAGCAGATAACGCAATTAAACGTTTATCAAGAACACTAAGACCGACATCTGAAGCACAAAATTCAACTGCTGGTGCGGAACAACTGTCTCAGTTAGAGACAGAACAAACCGAATCACAAGTAGAAAGTAACCTTTCAAAATTGGAACAAAATGATCAGGACAGACTACAACGTTGCGACGATTTGACATCAATTGAGCTATCAGGTCAAGCACCGGTGGACCCCAGGGATCAACTAAATGATAAACATACTTCTCTGATAGAATCACAAACAGATTTAAATGAGACAAGAGGACCTGCAGCCAACGCTGAAAAATATCGAAGCGTTTCATTGGCAGGGATCCCAACCAATCCTCATTTCAAGGCACGAACATCATATGTTTCTGAAGTTGTAAACGAGAAGCCCGATTCTACACGAACCGAATTTACTAGTAAGTCAGAAGAAACAAAGTTAGAAGATGAAGAAGAAAGGAAACCTAGAATTTCGCGTACAATTTCCTTTTCAGATGAAAATGAAATAACTAAAAATTCATCTGTTGAAAGCACTATTTCCAAAAAAGAAAGTACTTCGCAAACACCAGATAAAGAAGAATACAAGGAATGGAGCAAGCGTCACCCCAGTGTAATTTCAACTACAGGATTATATAATGAAAGAACTGTTGAAGACAAAGAACCTCAAAAGGAGCGACGTGGAAGATCAAGTGTCGTTTCTAAAAAGGAAAGCACTTCACAGCAACCAGAACAAGATGAATACAAGGAATGGAGCAAGCGTCACCCCAGTGTAATTTCAACTACAGGATTATACAATGGAAGAACTCTTGAAGACACAGAACCTCAAAAGGAGCGACGTGAAAGATCAAGTGTCGTTTCTAAAAAGGAAAGCACCTCACAGCAACCAGAACAAGATCAATACAAGGAATGGAGCAAGCGTCACCCCAGTGTAATTTCAACTACAGGATTATACAATGGAAGAACTGTTGAAGACAGAGAACCTCAAAAGGAGCGACGTGAAAGATCAAGTGTCGTTTCTAAAAAGAAAAGTACTTCACAAAATCCAGATGAAGATGAATATGAGAAATGGTGTAAGCGTAACCCACATTTAATTGCAACCAGTTATGAGCCAAATATTGCTTCCAAAAAAGAAAGCACTTCACAAAAACCAAAGCAAGATGAATATGACTATGAAGAATGGAGTCAGCGTCACCCTAGTGTAATTTCGGTGGGGGGACTATTCAATGAAAGAACACTTGAGGACAAGGATCATCAACCTGAAGGATCAAGTATTGAAACTACTTGTAAACAAGATGAATATGAAAGCTGGAGTCAACGACACCCTAGTGTAGTTTCAATAGGAGGTCTGTTTCAGAATGATTTAGATGGGACGGATTTTATTCAAAATGAAACTAAAACAGACGAAAAAAGCGCTTTGAAAGGAAAATCACGCAGATCAAGCATGTTGCAAGAAATTAAGAAAACTGCTATGGATTCAACTATACTCGAGGAAAGCGAATCACAATATGGACGAACATCTTCTTTGGGTGAGAGGCGCAGTAGTGTTGGTTCTGAACAGGTCATTAGCGATGTTGCCACTGTCACTATTGGATATTTAAAATATCCAACTCTTGACGAGTATGAAGATTGGTCACAAGAACACAGTACTAAAATCATAACATACCGACAACCTTGTCAGAACTGGCCAACTCGGGATGAAATTGATCAGTGGCTACAAAGAAGACCCAGTGTCCGACTTCGAGAATGCACCAAAGCCAATCGAACAGAACAGCATACCCTGTCCTCTAAATCAACTACGCTAGATCTGAAGATTTCAGACGGTTTTCAGAAACAAGTTGAGCCGAAAACAGACGAGACAAAGTCTTCTCAATCCTCCGGCGATCAAGAATCGTCGCTCTCAGAAGCAACTGGACAGTGTCTTAAATCCAAAGTTGCAAAGGCGGCTGTTCATAATTTGCGACGCGCTTCGCGTTCTTCTGTTGTCAGTCATAGATCCGGTGTAACTAGTGGCGCCAGCAATACTGAGGGAAGACTGGATCGGAGGAGAGTCTCGATGTTTGCAGCATTTCCAAACCTAGAAAACGACGGTGACAAAGGTCAAGAATTAATGGAAAATAATATGGCCAAAATTAGGTCAATGAGTGCCGTTACTCTTCCAAGTGCCTTCCGAAAAGTTAGCTTGGTTCAAACGGATCAGGAAGAAAAAAGCTACATGCGACGATCTAGTGCAATAAGGAAGACATCAGTGCAACGCAAACTAAGTCGCTCTGGTAAGACGGTATGAATAGAGATTTTAGAAATTTGAATTTTAGCGTTCTAAAATTAAATAAAAAATTATTTTGAGTTCAAATTATGATAATTAAACCATTATTTTGGTCGGCAATGGTTTTTTTATACATATTTAAAGTAATTTAAATTAGTTTTTCGTCAAAATGATAAGAAGGGTAGAATCGCATTTATTCGTAAATATTTATCTGTCTTACAAATTAACTATTATTTTTCCTGCTTATAATATGATGAATTGATTGTCTTTTACTTGTTAAGTTATTTGCCATTTTCAAATAATAATAATTCATAATAATGATTAAATAGTGAGAATGGGGGTATGGAGGGACTGAGGGTATTACTTTAAGGTTAAAAGGCTATTGATAAGGGTAATTTCTGGTAATTATTCTGATTTTCCTTTTTCAATTTTCTTTCATTCACAATTATGTGAATATTTGTTAAAACAAAAAATCTGTTGATATTAATGTAATCCAAACAAGTGGCATTTCATTGTGTTTGCATTCGACATGTTGACAGAACTATATTTCGTGCATAAATATTGACTTAATAAAACCATATTATAAAATATAGTGCCAGCTTATATGGTTTATTTTACTATCGACTTTTACTAAACATTTCTGTCTGTTTTCTCTTTTCTCTGTGTATTGTATGTATCCATAGTATAAGTTTCCAAATATGACACATTACAAACATAAGTTTAAGAAACGAAAAACAACATAAACAAAAGAGATAAGCAAAATTGTAACTTTAATAATGTTTCCCTTCTATCTGCAAACTTATTGAAGCATATCTAACTCTTTCTTTACAGAAGCATCCCTAGAAAAAGCAAGTGAAGAAGCCAACGCACCCACATCAACATTCCCACGACCGCATCCACAGACGGAAATCACTACGGGGACGTCGTCGACTGTACCGGCGGCAATGACTCACCAGAGACTTCGCCCGAGACATGTCTCAGCCTCGGCTCGCATCGGTGGAGGCCGCACCAATCCCGAGTTCCACTTTGCCTCCTACAAACGTCCGGCCAGACGATCGGTGTTGTCTACAGCTGACGAGGCAGTCCAGGTGGAGATCACCGGCGGCGAGAAGGTCCGGCGGACAAGTAGAAGTGGCAGCAACAGCAGTTGTAGCAGCAGTGATTCTGGCGGAGGAGTCAGAACATCTGAAGAGGTCCCCTCTGTAGAGGAGGTTACACTCCAGCAGAGTAGGTTGGTCACCAGAATAGCGCAAGTTCCCAGCTTACCCGGAAGTGTGCCTGACGAAGAGCCCCAGGAGTATCCGCCAAGGTCTCGCAAGGAAACGTACACCGTTGAACAACCAGGATTTCTTGATGACGAAGACGATATTCGTGAAATGAAGCTGCTGCGCGAAAGAATATCGTCAGCTAAACCCACCTATAAGACGCAACCAGTCTGTCCACTAGTAGAATCACAAACGGGACTGGATCGTGACAGAGAAGTTGAAGTGCACAGAGCACCATCCCAGCAGAAACCTCGTCCGAGGCCACTTCCGGTACGAAGTGCAACTGCTCGGATAGGCACCCGTTATCGGACTGCGGACAGTACTAACTCCTTTGCCAATGATCATCTCCTACGTAACACGCAGTCAGCGCTGACCAATCGTAGTGGTCTCACCTATTCGAGTCAACGATCCAAGAGAGCAACTACAGCACCATCAGGTGGGGGAGAGATGCTGAACGGTTTCCATAAATTTAATTTTAGAATTTAGTGATGTGGGTATCAATTTTGAAATCAATAATTATGTTGTGCCTATTGCTCATGATGTAGTATATCCATTGATGTAATTGATATCCAGTAATATATTTGTCTTACAATAAGGTACCGGTTCATTTCTTATAAGTTATATATTTCGGATTGATTGGAACTATCCCTTGTTTCGTTTGCCCCTATAAAAATTATATTTCTATTAAATGTCACATAAATATCACGTAAATATCACATAATTGTTATATCGATTATAGTTAGGGAACCGTACAAGGTTATACATTTATTTATTAGTTGACAAAAAGTTTTATCTGTGATGAGCATAAATATTAAAGGAATAACCTTTTAATATTATATTTTGCTACACTTCGTGAGACAAAATTATGTGAAATTAATTGTACAATATGGTTAAATTGTTCAAATAAATTGAACTAAACGCCTGGTATAATTTCACGAAATAATTTAGGCGCGCTTATTTTATAGTATTTTTATTTTTACTACTATTTTGTTTAGTGAAGACTTGTGTCCATAAAAATGTATAGTTGATCTATTTAATAATATATCATATTACATATTTATACAGGCGCGTCGGAAGTGGGGGGGGGGGCCGGGGGGCCCATCCCCCTCACTATTTAACCTGGGAGGCCTGAGTATCTCTAGCCCCCCACTTTTTGTAGAAAAAATATATAATTTCAATAAACATATTAATATTTAAAGGATTTTTGCAGTTTTATGCTATATAATTCTAGAATAAATTTTGATCAAGGTCCCATTAGTATGACAGGCCCCCACTTTTTAAAACGCTCCGATGCGCCTGCTATATATATATATATATATATTTATTTATGTTTCAATTATATATTGTATTTATATAGTTATTGTATGTTTATATATTTATATATTTGTTTAAGTTGAATATTTATTGGGTACATTTTTTTATACGTGCACATAACTGAGAATTCGAATTACAAGCTGCCTTAAATATACTTAATATAAATATATATAGTAAATTAATACATTTTATTCAATTTCCTAACACCACCAAAAAACAATTAAAAATTATAAATAAAAAAGAACTAGTAATTATTATCAATGTGACCAGTCAACTGTCAAACAGGGAAAAAATAAACAAGAATAATATCAGAATAGTTTAAAGGAAGAACCAACAACATTCATTACTATACTCAAGAAAAGTCAAACAAAAGGAAAACGTAATCACCAAGCCATAAATGTTATTTATAAACAAAAATTGCAATCCAAACATATGTAGCTTGTACACCTGTAGATTTAAAAGACAGTCTGTCAAATCCAAAATCACAGAATAACAATTATAGGGACTGCAGGCCGGATCATAAATAAAACACGTGTTAGTAACAAATGACATTTGTATTAAAAAAAAGTAAAGGAAAGAGGAGTAAATAATGGTGCAGTACTGAGGTGTGGACCCTCAGCGGGATCTTTGTGAACTTTTAATTGATACGGTTTTATTTTAAATTAACAGATGGGATATATTCGTTTTTATATGATGATGATGATGATGATGATGATATGATGATGATTCGTATTAATAAATGTGAAGTCGGGGAGATTTGGCCATGCAAATGATATTTTCAATTGTTGGTTATTTCTGATGCTGACCTTATTATATATGTATTCGTTATTATTAAATAATAAATTAGTTTTTGTATTTATTATTTATTTAATCATTATAACAGCTATTTATTGCCTAATTAATAAAGATGATCCAATCGTTTTCTGAATTCAGATGGCCGTAGCCGGAGAGCCCGCGCTCACGATCCCATCTTCCGTGAAGTGAAGAAGTTGATGGTCTCCATGGACATTCTTAAGGAAGAAATGAACAGGAGGAGACCGAAAGAGTAATGTACCAATGCACAATATTGGTAGTCTATATTAAATCCTATCTTTAGAGTATTTAATAGTTTCCAAATATAACACCCGAACAGTTCATAGCTTAAAACATCATAAAGTAAAAGCTTCAAGCTAAGTATTCATACATGTGTTATTTGATTTCGGGATTGTTTCCTAATATTTTTCCCCATTTATATGTAGGATGGCATAAGATCTCCGTCCATAGATCTGATTAATATGCTAAACATTGTGGAATACACTTGGAATGTTTATGGAATGTTTAGCAGATATATATTTGTTTGAAAACTATTGTCGATACGGGGCATAATCTGGGAATAAATTAATACGCTAATCTTTTAAAAGGGCGCACAACATAGAAGCAAAACCATTTAAATCAAAGTAACTGCTATATATTATATACTATATCCTTTATAATCGACTAAATTATATAAAGACCTTTAACGCTGCTTAACTGGATCAATTAAAGTTTAACGTCGGCTCATAATAACATAAGAATAGTGCTTAATTTTCTGCTGACTATATTGACAATGTCAATCAGTGATCTGTCTTTGCCTCATTATAGGGTGTTTCCAATAGTTACCTATGTAAACACAAAATGCCTATAATATTATGAAATCTGTTTCTGCACAGAGATCTAACAAAATATGGTGAGCAGGGTATAAGGCGTATCCTTTTGAAAATGTCAGCTATAACGTTCACAAGTGTGGATAGTGATCTTTCTATGAAGGTACCTTAAGCTAATATAAAACTAGAAATATCGTATTTACAAAATCGTGTTCAGGAAAAATTATTCTTAAGTTATCAAGACATAAACATATGTATGTATATATATGCATCTGAATAAATCGTACATACAAAATGGATGGTAATAATACTTTAGAATTTATAATGAATTACATGTTTTGTTTTCAACAATAATAAAATTACAATAATCTGGACAAGTTTTTTTGTGATATGTAGTCTACGTTAAATACTAAAATATTTTAAAATAATGTGTGTTGTTTTTATATTTTTTAGTATCATGCAGTGAAATATAAGTAAAAAAACATAAAGATAAACAACATTCTGTAATATTAACCGATATATAAATATAAATATCTTGATAAATTAATTGTCCGTATATAAGTAAATTAACTATTTTAAATAAGCTATAGTATTTTTGACGGACAAGTACGAATTTTAAGTGATTGTCGAACAATGTATCATCTGCTACGCACAATAAAGATAAATATGACTAATCATAGAATTTTAATTGCTCTGTTTTTATAATATTGCCATTATTCATCAATTTTCAGTCGAAGTTACTCGCCATACGTTTACAATGACCTTGACCCATATACGGACACTGGTTTAATCGAAATGTTAGTGAAACAGGTAATATACACAACTCATATCTTATATATCATTGTAATAGCAAAATAAGTATTTACTAAAATGACACCCACCTACAATTAGTTGCTATTTCATTTATTACCTATATAAATATTTGAAATTCCTCAATAACATATTTACTTTATATCCTTTAAACTATTAAAACCAAGAGATGGTGATAATTGCAATAGACACAGGAATTAAAAGGTTAATCCATCTGCTGACTGGTTGCATAGCTTTTCCACTCATCAGAGCAGAGTAGGAATTGCACTGGTGAGCACACAATTTGTACCTACCACAGTACTAGGTCGTCTCTTCGCCTGATAAGTTGAAATAAAACATATCATTTAAATCGCCTCAAGTAACAAACACTTTTCGTTTGTAGGACCACATTTTTTGTGCGTACATTGTTAAATATTGTAGATATCTTGTTAGATTGTGCGCATATAATTAACTTGTATGCATCTTGCTAGATTGTGAGTATCCTATTAAATTGTTCGCATGTTGTTAAATTGTGCGCATATGGTTAGATTGTGCGCACATTGCTAGATTGTGCGCATATGGTTAAATTGTGCGCATATGGTTAAATTGTGCGCATATGGTTAGATTGTGCGCATATGGTTAGATTGTGCGCATATTGTTAGATTGTGCGCATCGTATTGTTACATTTCGCGCATCTTTTTAGATTGTGCGCATATGGTTAGATTGTGCGCATCATATGGTTAGATTGTGCGCATCTTTTTAGATTGTGCGCATCTTTTTAGATTGTGCGCATTTTTTTAGATTGTGCGCATCTTTTTAGATTGTGCGCATCTTTTTAGATTGTGCGCATATGGTTAGATTGTGCGAATATTGTTAGATTGTGCGCATCTTTTTAGATTGTGCGCATCTTTTTAGATTGTGCGCATTTTTTTAGATTGTGCGCATATGGTTAGATTGTGCGAATATTGTTAGATTGTGCGCATCTTTTTAGATTATGCATAAACTTCTAAGTTTAACTCATCCCGCTAGAATGTGCGCATCCTGCTTTAGGTATGTCTTCTTTATAAACTCCATCACCAACTATTAAATAACCTCATTTATAAGTTCTTTACTTCACGTTTGACTTTGTCGTATTCAAAGGCAACTATTATAATGGTAGTGTAACATGTCCCCTCCGCTCCCTTCTATAATATAACTGAGCACTACTAAATATATAAAGTGGGAGTAAACAATTATGGAATATATTTTCAAACTAATTTAATTATATTAAGCAAAATGCTAGCATACCTTATTAAATTAATAAATCTCAAGTTATTACTATTAACAATCCATAAATCCATGAAATTTTATAAAACAAGTGTTATAATAGGATACATAGCCTATATTTGTTATACGACAAATTACTTGCATCCTTTTCCTAGCACTAAAATTATCGCTGTAACAAAAAATCATAACGAACTTTGTAGCTAAGACACATAACATTTCAATTCACCTTTAAAATTCCATGTCAACATATTTCATTACTTAATTTAAAATCGTCTTGTAAAATATTTAAATATTAGCAACTATAACACCCATTGAATTTAACTAATTTATTTATATTATGCATGCTTTTAGCGGTCACCAACAGTATTATTGCAAATTATACAAGTAACAAAAAATATGATAAAATAGAAAACTAGACTTTATATAATCCCGTATTGTTTGAACACCCTGGAAATTCTGGACTTAATTCCATATACTGACTATATTGAACTAAACGTAGTTACCATAGTTACTCAATCTAACAACCATAGTTACCATATTGACCATATTGTTACCATAGTTAATCAATCTAACAACCATAGTTTCCATATTGATCATATTGTTACCCTAGTTACTCAATCTAATTTAACAACCATAGTTACCATATTGACCATATTGTTACCATATTGTTACCATATTGACCATATTGTTACCATAGTTACTCAATCTAAGAACCATATTGATCATATTGTTACCATAGTTACTCAATCTAACAACCATAGTTACCATATTGACCATATTGTTACCATAGTTACTCAATCTAACAACCATAGTTACCATATTGACCATATTGTTCCCATAGTTACTCAATCTAACAACCATAGTTACCATATTGACCATACTGTTACCATAGTATTAGTTACTCAATCTAACAACCATAGTTACCATATTGACCATATTGTTACCATAGTTACTCAATCTAACAACTGAGTCCCCTCCCTCCCTTAACCGGCGATCCCTTTAGCCCTCTCAGATCCGCCAGAGAGCGCATGTGAGTCGCACAACTGCCACGGGCCTCATTGACCCCTGGGATGCCCATCGTATGGACGGGCAGGTGTTGCCGCCTTTGGCCCGCTCGCGAAGACCGCAATCTGTCCCCTTCAAGAAGTTGAGGTAGGTGTATACTATACCGTAAATATGACTTATATGCTTCATTAACACTTAAGAATTGAATAAAAAACTATAAATTACGATAGATAAAAATGTAAATTCCATGTAAACATTTTTCCATATAAAATGTTCTCCAAACTTTCTTTCAATTTGCCCATTATTGCTATGTATACTTCACTATATTCTTCCAGGCAAAGCTCCGCCTCGCCTCAGCGACGCGTGTACAAACGCCTGACCCCGAGAATGTTTCCCCAGACGAACCCTGAAGTGGGCGGTCAGTTCAATCGACAGATGAACTACAGGGATGTTCCCAAGTTGAGGTAGATTAAAGTGAAGATTGCATGCCATAGTTAAGTACGAGGGATGGCGGGTGTCATCTATCTCTTTATCATCATTAGTATTATATATGATTAAGAAAGAAAACTAATGATTAGTCATTACAATATAAATGGTCACAGCGATGTTATAGTCAAATTCTCTAATTGCCAATCAAATCAGTATGTTATACGATACACAGCAGGCGAAGAATAAGTTAACAGTTGTGTTCCTTTTTGGTAGACATTTACAACAAATATCCTAACGACTTAATAAGGTTATCTAAAATAGAACCACATATTTATCAAGATTTGTATGAGAGACGTACAAAATTGTAGATATTATCGATGAATATTTGAAGCTATTGTTTTACTGATCCTAATATATAACCTGAATACAATATGTTTAATATATATAACGTGTATTACTGTACAATGAATATGTTTATACTAATATGTTTAATGTGACAGTATATTACTACATTATCTTTCTTTGAGTAATATGTATTTCGGGATGATAATGATCTATACATATAGCCTCCTAATAGTTAACTATAGCTAACTATTACATGTGAGGTAATAATCCTGGGGTATTATGCAATAATGATGTACTATTTGTATGCAACATATTATTTACCTAAATGTCGGCAATCCATCTTGTCATTATTTCCTTTCTCATAGATCTTCCTTACTACCTTACATATATACACTGAAAAGGTTGGTTGACAATCCTCCGCTTCATAATAAAAAGCTCTTCGCTTTGCATGGCATTGTTGGCCAGCTTTGCTTGTTTGTAGCCATAGTTATGGTTAATATACTACTTCCAGTAACGCTGATAGTAGTAACAAATGACAGTTGTCATGTGAAACACTCAAGCATATGTACAAACACATACCAACTTGTACCAACCAAGGGTTGGCTAATTTTTAATTACATTGACGTACCATACATATATAAGAGGATTATGTATATTTATACAAGGCATGTGTACATGTTTCAGGAAGTGTCTTCTGAAGAAATATTATGTAAGAAAATAGTTCACATTTTTTCAATAAACGCATCGAGAAAAGATTTTATAATACTAATTTAATTTTTTTATTAACTTAAATATTAAAGTTGGTTAAAATGAAAAAAATAAGTATAATAAAATTAATATTTTATTGTTAATTAAATATTGTACTATTTAACTATAAACATATAATATATATTGCAAAAAATATAAATTAGTACGACGTAATATACAGAGGTGCACAGATTTTTTTAGTCATATATAAGAAGGATTCTTCAATTGATGTATTTATCTATTTTTACTACTACCGTATCTAAGTCATATTCGCAAAACAATTTGCATAAAAAAGTGCGGATAATGTTAATATTTCAAAATATTATGTAAAATATATATTTAATGTTATAAATTAAACATTTAAATGTAATACGATAGAACTAACATTTTGAATTTTTTAAATTTATTTAATAAATTATTAGATGTTTTAATGAAAATATCATAAAATCAATTTAAATTTATTAATTGAAAACGTTGTTAGTCAAAATCGTCTAATAAATAACAAAATAGAAATATAGTATATAACTTAACCATGAAAATAATATTTATAACTGAACATATTTTCATTGGGCTGATATTTAATTTAAATGTGATTTTTAAACACTGAACTTTTCACATGCAATTCAGAATTTCCACACCAATAATTGTTCCATGGAACGCCTCAAGGTCAGTAAATAATATAGTCTTCCGTTCGTATTAAAGAAAATTAAACCAAATTATGTTGTCTATGAGAATGTGCACTGCTGGTATAATGACAACTTTATTAATTATACTGTTAGTTTTCTAAATATTAACTAAATGAACTTTCTATAAAAGTTTATAGCGCTTTAAATTAATTTTCAATTTTGCCAAACATACAGACTTTACCTGAGCTTCCCCAATCGGGTGATGACGGAATCCGTACTCCTCCATAAAATGCTTGGAGATTATTGAATTTTGATAAAAATGAAGTTATACATGAACAAAGAACGTTTGTGTAGAATTGGAACATTTTCGGTTGAAGGTTATGTTTAAAAAAGATAATAATGTGGCTGTTTGTCAATTGAAAAAAATTTTTTTTTTAAAAGACACATGTTTAGAATTGGAATATCTTTTTATTCATTGCTGTGCGAAAACTAGCTGACATTTTTTATTGAAAATTATATTATTCAATAAAAAACATCCATTTATGAAGATATTTACAAAGCATGAATAATGATAATCAATATAGTCCCCTCCACTAACCGACCTATCGGATTCATATTACGGCTTTTATACACGTGTACATGAATATATAGCTATATCTATCTATAGCACTGGTGGATCCAGGGAATTGAGCGTGCCCCCCCTCCCCCACCTTTTTTTAAATGACCGTTGCCCTTTTTATAATAAAACTTACACCTCTAAACTTCAAAAAATTCACAATGAGCATTTTTTTAAACAAATTCTTATTTTAACCAAATTCTTGTCGAAATTGAAAACCCTTTTAAAAATTCCTGGATCCGCCACTGCTATGCGTGTAAAGATCATTTTAATATGTTTACACAGCAATCGTAGTGCAAAAAATCTCAACATGCTTTTATCTAGATCTTATTCGCTGTAGCGTATTACATGTACCTAGGCATATACTTAATTAGTATAGTTATAATTAACTGCTAATTATAACTGCTAATAAGCTTGCCGTGCTATATATTCAACTAATACTGACCCCATTCTCCTCACTAATCCCTCTCGAACAACAACAACCTGAATCACACTCCAACAGAAAACGAATTCACGACCAGAACAGCGCCACTTCGGACAGAAAGGTGGCAGAGGACTATCGCCAACTTATGCTGGACTTCTACCACCTCAATCTCCACCGCTTGGACGAGGTCCCGAGTGAAACGGCCCGCGCTTCTCTCAAAAGTTCCTATTTTGCTTACCTGCAGGTGACGCCGTATGAGATAGACTATAACTATCTTTTACATCGGACAGTTTGGTTTACAAGTTGTAAAAACAATTATACTCTTCGAGTTTAGCTTAAGTGTTACAGGCGTAGAAATTGGTTCATATGTAATGTTCGATATGGGTTCATATAAAAAATCCAATGAGGATTCATACATAATATACAAAAATGTAACGTGAGTATTAAACATCGTTAGTATGCATATAATTATGAAACAATAGATTGCTTGTATAAATGGTCTTTTAAATTAACGCAAGTTCTGCCTCGCATAAATAATCTTAAGTCATTTAAGGCTGAGTTACTTGGGCGATGTATGGCTCTTGCCAGTATTTGTACTATTTGCACTGCAATACTGTGTGTATCAAATTCACGGTTATAAACTAAAACTACTGATGATAGGGATGAAACAGCGCTGTCCAGATCTTCCAGATCGATAAATATGCTTCAGTAGTATATATATACGAAAGGTTTCATTTAATTGTCACTTTTGTTTCAATTAACTTTTGACTTCAATTATAATGATATTATCTATATAAAAAATTCCGCCGAAGTAACTCTGGATTAAATCAACTTTTAAAAATTTTTCTATATAACTCTTCCGAAAATGTTTTTTTAGTCTAATAAATGCTTTACTTTATATCTTTGATCCATATATCAATATAACATACGCTTATAATGCAGCAGACTCCTGAGTAGTATAGAATATATTTACTAAATTACGCACTTTATCTCTTTTTAAACATGTTCAATATATGTTTATTTTTCACTTGCATTTGTTAAAGTTATCCGGATAAGTGTAGTCAATGTATTTTATAATATTAAATATTTATAATACATCTTATATTAGTTTATCCAATTACAAATACCTTTGTAACAGATATGCTAACAAAAGGAAATATATTCTACAAACAGTTTACTTTGTACACTTGATTTCAATGGTTTCTAAAAATCGTCAATTTCGCGTTTTTCGATCGGTATATATACACAATGATTTACAATTACAATTTGTATAAAATAATTATTTAATACTTATAAATTTATAATTTTCTACTTGACAGTGTATATAATAGTTTTTGTATATTTCAAAGAAAAGAATAAAACAAAAAAACCTTATAAAATGTAGAAATCTTACCTTAATTATATTCAACAATTAACAACAAAAAGTATCCATAAGTTTGCAAGATTCCACCAATTTCACACTATTTATTCATTTACAAATTAAGTTCAGCATATAGTGGTAAAGATTTATATTATCCACAAAATTATCATAATTAGATTTACATAATATTATGTGTAATTAAGCGTGTTTTACCTTTTCATTTTATTTCTTAAAATCATTACGTTAATCTTTAATGTGACCTTTACGATCAGAAATCATAAACGTTTAATCAGATAATGTATTTTTTTCAAAACTTTTACAGAACACCCCTGGATCACGCAAGGCGCTGAAGGAATGTCTGAAAAATATCGCCAACAACAGTAACGATGACAAAGTTGTGACTTCAACAACAGCAGAAATACCCCCAACATTACCTGAACCCCATGTGCTACTTGATACTCCCGCAAATACCACAACTCGTCCCATTTCCGCAAAATCTCGAGAGCCTCAACGAGAAATAGTTTAGCAAATATTTTTTTGGATTCATTTTATGGAATGAATACTCTTTCATTTTGATCATTATTGATTATTTTACGGCCTTCTGTGATATACTCTATATTCTACTAGTTATTTTATACAATACAAAAAGATAACACACCTACCGCTTAAGATTTATAAAGCTTAACATTTTCTATTAACAATTCCATATTAACAAAAACAGTATTGATATTGTAATTATTATATAAACTTTTTACGAATTTGGTACCGCTTTTTTTATTAATAGACTTTACACTTTCTCGGTCTGACTTCATAGATACAAAGGTTTATCACTATATGATACATATTTCGATTACTCGTTCTCTTTCGCCGTCTTGTTTTCTCATTTCCTCTTTTAACGTCTTATTTTCTCTTTCCTTTTCTTGTTTTATCTTTTGCCTTTTTTTCTTTTTCGACATTTTGTTTTCTCTTTCGGGGTCTTTTTGTTTTCTCTTTTACCTTTTTTCTCCTTCGGCGTATTATTTTCTCTTCTTGTTTTCTCTTTCGCTTTTTTTCTCTTTCGAAGTCTTGTTTTCTCTTCTTGTTTTCTCTTTCGACTTCTTGTTTTCTCGTTTGCCTTTTTTTATTATTCTCCCTCTCAATAACAATCCCTCCCAATAGTATATGTATATTTTCCACTTGTATCTCTTCAAATATATATTTTAATATACATGATATACTCGCATAACATACGATATAGCAGAGGCCATTATATATAATATCTATTTTTTCATTAATAACATATGCGTCGTTGTATTTTATAATAAAAAGATATTGTTCACCTCATTTTTTTTACTTATTTCTATAATTTTATTTTTTATAATAAGCAAAATATGCGATGTGCGTATTATTTATTAATATAATTTAAATATTACTATTAAAATTAAGTCAGTGGTATTTTGCCAACCTTGTACATCAATATATAAATATATAAATATATATATACAATAAGTAGTGTGATTTCATTTGATCACGTTTACTTAAACATGGTTGTTATTGTTAATATCGATTTATTCGCTTTGTGGAACGTATCTAAAATTTTCAAAAGTTATATTAATTATCCTTTTAATAACGAATGCCACTTACAAAAATTTGTGTACTTATAAATTAAAATGTTATTATTTCATTTTTTATTTTTATTACGCATTAATTTTTGTTAAATAGTAAATTATAACATATAACGATAATATCTTTAAAGTTATTATTACTTTAATGTTCTTAGCATAAAACACAGGATATATTATGACGTAAATGCTTAAGAATAAAATAAATACTGATAAAAGAATTGGTTCATATAGTTACACTGAATAATTCTCAAGATTTTCTACAAAGTCGGTCTTATGTCAACACATAAATATTATTCTTTTCAAAGCTTATTTACATTGACAAAAAGATACTTGACGGGTTTGCAACAGAAATTTACAAACAAATGTCAAAAAGTGAGCCTTTGAATAAAATAAATATTGAAAAGTATAGCTGTCACGTATTAACATAGGACAAATATTTATATATTTCTGTGTATATGTTTTATAAATTAAATGTGATGCTGATTTTTTTAATTATATATAAGTAAAGTGTTATTCGAATTGTAAATTGACGTGTTATTAAACATCAATACGATATTAAATATCAAAATATTTTATTGTTATTCCCCCCTCCACGGAGAAAACATTACAAATTTTGTGTTCCCGATAGCTACGTAGGGTTTATTTAGAATTTTGTTCAACTTTGACAATCGCTCCTCAAATCCTTTCCCTTTAATATTTTTTTCGATTTCTGATAAACAGATTGCTTGTTACAAAAACGTTATTTTTTATAATTGATCTAATGAATAGTAGTCAGCATATTTATTATCACATTGATAAACAACACAATACTATTAAGAAATTATAGCATTTTCTAAAAGCTTACATCATTTTGATCTCACTTCGCCGAGTTTAAATACCCTATACAAGTGCCTCGGCAACTAATTACTAAGTAACTTCCATAATATATAAATTGTTCTTAAAATATATGAACCTAAGATATGTAACATTATTTTATGGTTCAGAATATATCTTAGCAAAACGAAATTTCCGACATTTTAGATTGTTATATACAAGTAGCATATAATTAGCCAGTTAATCAACACTAACAAAATACTAAATAGGTAACCCAACGTTAAACTAATCGCAAGACAATAAAAAACTATAAATATTGTCTGTGTTAAGTAATATAGCTGTATAGTTAAAACAAAATAACATTTATATCGTGGTAAAATTACAAAAATATTTGTAATATATTATCGTCATATAATAACATACAATATAAATACATTATAACAGCTAATTGCATAATATAGAAATCCAAACAAATATATATATAATATATAAACGTATTAGAACATAATACAGGAAAATTATAATACATTATAAGCAAGTAAACTAATATAGGTAATGTATTACAATACGTAGCTAATACACAAATTTAATTTGTGACCGCTTCTGTAGTTGAAAACATATGGAATGAATTAAACTACATTGCATCAATGTTGCACTAGAGAGTTGAATGACCTCATAATGTGATTATGTAAAGTCTCTTTGCTTCTCTAAAAAGAGTCGATGTTGTCCGAAGTGGTCTAAGATATAGCAGAGGACGGAAATGACCGATGGGTTTGCACTGCGCCTGTACTCCTCAACAACTGAGTCATGGCCAGCCGCCAGCCATCTACATCACTTCGGACTTCTCCAACTGACGATCTCGTTTGAAAAAGACAGAAACTGTCATAGGCCAGTCGACATACTCCGGGCATGCTAGTAAGACATACTTAATCCTAGGCTAAAGCGTTTTGTGAGAAGGGTCGTAGTACTGCTTCAACGATTCTCGGAGGTTACGCTCTCATAAATGACAATCACTACCCTCTGAAAGTAACGGAGGTTTATTTGATTTTGTTTTGAAACATATTTTGATATCCAGAACTATTATGAATACTATTTATATATCCAGAACCAGACCTACATTTGCATAATATGAAGAAATATATGTACATCCAATATTTAAAATATAACGTATCTACATAAAGCGCACTTAATATTTTGAAGCTATTTTTTAAATAGCAAAGAAAATTAAATAATATTATTCTGATTATAATTTTACAATAAATTGATGATTAGCCTAAATGTCAAGTAGGTCTCAAGACTTTTTGAAATCGTGTGTATTACATGTTCTATTTTAAATATGCTATATGTCTATCACTAATGTGTCGATTTAATAATATTCGTGATGAATGCAAACTACATTACTATTACATACAGTAGAATTCTTTGGTACAGGAGAGATGTAACCTACGAGAATGCAAATAGCATTCGATTCGGATTCACCAAATTCGCCATATTATTCGCAAAAAAACTTATTTATTTATTAAGTTGTAATAAAAGAATAAATTAAAAAATAAAATTTATATTAACATATAATTCTATAAAAAAGTAGACTTTAACAACAAACTACTTATTTTGTAATTGTTGTAGTATGAAACATTAAATTTTTACAAATATCTAACAAATTTAACAAATCAAAAGATTCAAATAAAATATCTAGAAGCAAATTCATCGGATGTTTAAAATGTATAAACTAGTATATATTATGAAAATTAACCCAAATAGACTATCTATACTACTAGTTTATAAATAAGTTGTATATAGCCGAATGAGTAAACTATATTAATTTCCAGCACTTGATTCAACGTAAAAAAGATTAGAAATTTGTATAGGTTTTTAAAAATTTAAAAACTAATTTTTGCTGTCAATATTGAACTAATTAGACCACACATACTACTAATTTACACATGAGTAGTATATAGCCGAATCAGTACACTATATTCATTTCAAGCACCGAATCCAATGGAATAACATTTTACAATATTTTGTTTTAAGTTACATTTAAAAAATAACAAAGTATTTTACAAATTAACGAGATTTTTAAGTGTTTTTTTTATAGAACAGTTTGAACATTTAAGAAGTATAAATTTATGCATTAATGTAATAAGTAGATGAAAATAAAGTATTTATGTGAAATAAAATATATGTCATATTGTACAAATATTAATAATAAAACATTTGTAATTGATAATTAAATTATTTAACCATCAAATGAAAAAAAACATTATAACCCTTATTTTATTTTACTCTAATTGATTTTTGCTAATTTTCGTGTACTTATTTGATAATGGTTTCAAAATTATTTTTAATATGGATATATCATTTAATTATCAAAGTATATTTTTATTAGTATGTAATAAATAACTTTACAAAAAGGGTTTATTACAATAAGACAATTTTTTTTAAGATTGTCTGATTGTGCAATGCCAATTTATTATTTATTGACTTTTGAAAAACTCTTATTTTGAAAATATAAAATGCCATGTGATTATAGGGAAGATTAAGCATTAAATAATGAGTGATTATAGATAGGTATATCATGCACATGCACCTTGGGGTAGAGACAAATGGGAAATGATTATATAAAAATGGGGCATCATAATCAATTAGCTTAAGGCATAAAATCATGAGTGAGTATTGAGAGGTGGGCCATAGACATTTAAACACAGAATGATAAGTATATAGGGAGTTGGGGTACAAACAAACACAAAATGATTAGTGATTAAATAGAGGTGTTGGGCATAAACAATTAAGCTCAAAATGATGAGTATATAATTATTAATATTAGGAAAGATTAACCAAATTTTGCATATTTAAAGAAAGAAAGTATTATTTTATGTATTAAACCTTTGACTTTGTGACCAATTCAGCAACTGATTGAAAAGGCCAATTTATAAGATGACTTTCATTGTTTTCTTTTAATTTAATTAATTTAACTTTTATTTATTGTTTATTAATTAATTCAGATAAACATACCTAATCAACTAAAAATGCAATTACAAGTATTTTATAATACATGCAATACTTGTATATAGACAGTGTTGCCAGACGTCCGGATTTTATCAGGACGTCCTGATTGTCCGGATTTTGTCCGGATTTGGAGAAGATTTTT
>JAUZND010042456.1:0-13627 GCA_034780555.1 Coelogynopora nodosa | reverse complement strand
CTTGCCACATTTGATACAATACACAACACGGTTCCAGTACCTTCGATTGTGTTCCATCTTGCCACATTTGATACAATACACAACACGGTTCCAGTACCTTCGATTGTGTTCCATCTTGCCACATTTGATACAATCTGGTATTTAATCCGAAACACGACATTCTATCCAACTGCCATACTTTGCAGCGTTCATTACATTTTTATGTTGTTCATTTATAACAAAAAAAGTGTTTATGTGGATTATTTTATATGTAATAGAATTTGTGTTTTTCTTATGTCAATACTCAAGGACACAATTATGCCCATAATATTTAGTATTGATTGGGATTATTTCTCTTTATAATAGATCATTGGTAGCTATTAAACTGTCGTTTTTTCTGTTGTTTACCCTAAAACATTTGATATCAACTTATTCTGTCCACTTTTTCATTTGTATTATGATAGTTGTTTACTAAGTTGCAAACCATTAATTGGTGTATTAAATATCATTATTGGTGCACTATGTACTTTTATTTTATTATTTGAGCAAACTTAAATGGAGCAAGGTATATAAATATGTTATTATATGTTTTTTGGATTATTTATTGAATCAAAAATGCCAACAATGAACGCCGTTAGTGTTATCGGCTATTTTTGGTTGTTACCACTTCAGTATTTATTATACGCGTTAAATTTTAATTATTTCAATTGCAATTTTTTGAAAACTGTTAATAACGAGACTGGTCCTTTAGTCGGTAGCTAGTTCTACGTAGGTGATTTTTCTATTATTTAATACCATTATTTTTGTAATATTTGTGTACATATGTCATACACTGTGTCAAAAATATTCTGTTCTAATAATCTATTTTGTTGGTCTCCGTCAAATAATGTAAACGTATTCAAATATGTTCTATACTACTTGTTCTTTAGGCTAGTAGAATATTACCAAGAGCATTATATTTTAGGTTTTGACAATACAGATTCGCTGGCTGATGACAGTATGGATTCCGCTTCTACCTCGAATGACGAGTCTCAAGAGCTGCTGAAACTAAAGGTGCGTTGTATTTTACAAAAATAGAAATATATACATTAGAAAATATGTATTGTGGATAATATACAAACAATACTGACACTCATTTAATACATTTCACAAAGTAAGAATCTTCAGTATGGGTTTTGAATTTTAAAATTAATCTAACTAATAGCACGGATTCTGCGCTCCATTAATAATGCAATTAAAACTTTCAAATTTGTGGATGTAAATTTGCCCACCTCAAATTTTGATGATAGTCTAATTTCTACATACATTTCCGAATTACTACCTCTGATGTTAACTATGCAAATTGCTGTTTTTGACACTTGTTTGATATTTTTAATAAGTATTTCTTGCAATACGGTCATCAGTGGTGAGACTAGGATACCTGATGAGAGCTGAATAGCTCGAAACCGGTAGTGCTCTGTCTCTCAGCTGTTTGTACAGGCTCTGCGCTTAGTGCTACTTTTTATTTTAATTTAATGGTCTCTATTATTATATTCACACAGCTTTGTTGTCCTTGGTTGGTAATTAATACTTATTGGGTGTCAAACAACGAACTGTGAATATATGGTGGTACCGTTTTGTGCATATTTAATTATTCTTTGATTATACAATTTAGTTTGAAGCACATTTTTAGATTGGGCTTTTGTCCTTTATACCTTGACACTGTAATAAGTACTCAATAAATAAAGGTTTGAACATTTAATCTTTCTTAAGGTAACAGCGAGAACAAAAATGAATTTAAATAGAATTGTTACTTATAATATGTATTGTATTGGTTAACTAACTAAATTTTTCGAGTTATCGGTTGAAATAGGTTCAACATTAAGATTAGCATTTTTAAGTTACAAGAGTTAGTATTCAACATAGCATATTCATGATAAGATCATTATTAAAGGAATTTTGACGTCTTTTTGTTATGTGTTTTTATACTTCGGGGAAAAGATACACTTTAGTGTGTTTGTTTAATTACAGATAGGTTCTGATTTTAGTCCTATTCTTGAAATTTACTTTAGCCAGATTAATAGACACCACTTGAGTATGTAATATTTTAGTCTATGATAAGCTGAGCTAGGTATTACGGTATAAAATGTTTGTATAGGATTGATTGAATAACATGTTTACACGATATAGCGATGGTGATGTGTGTAAGTTATTCAGTTTTCTGCAGACGAAGCACGTACGTCATAATGACGTTTTGCAGCTGTTCCTTCCTTTTCACACTTTTAATAAACTTAAGTACCTATCTGCAAACGTGGATGTGATTGGGGGTAGTGGTTTCAAAGAGGTTTAGCATAATAGTACATGTTACTGCTATAAGTAAATGTACATGAACAAGCTCCTTGCGAAATTTGTTATAATTTTCCATTTCGTTTTGATATCGTCATCGACATTTGTTAATTATAAGAATTACTTTAGAATATAGTAAACATCGAAGCAACACCGCAAATATTCAGTATCTGACTCGTTTACTGACAATTTAGAAATACTTTGGTGTGGATTTATTCTTCTTGATGTTAAGTGTAGGAAGTTACGGATAATAAACAACGATATAAACATTTCCTTTTTGTTGGGATATTTTATTATCAAAGCTTTTAGAATATACAAATATTCTTCATCAGCATTAATTTAAAAACAGCTTGAAACATGTATTTTATATATGTTTTACAATTTTTTTTGTAAATTGTCCATGTTATAATGTAACTTTTCATATTATACTACATTTTTATGTATCGTCGTTTTGTTAAAGTCTACTTATCCTGATGAAGAATATTTATATATTCAAAAACATTTGATAATATATTGTCTGTAAAAAAGAAAATGTTTATACAATAATTGTACAATTAAATCTTTTCTCCTTTCTTCATTCATTTTAGGAATGTTACTTATTTGTCTATTCTTTTGTTTTCTTTTAGAATGATACATCGGTTTATTAAACATTAATTATATTGGTGGGTCGATAATTATTTGTCAATTAAAATAAGATTTTATTGTTATGAAATGTTTTAGTTAATATGAATTAAGTTAGGATACTTGAAGCCATTATTCAATTCAAAATTGAAGATACTATGTTGAGTAGTCGTATGTTAAGACGAGGTAGCTTAGTTTTAGTACATATATTATATTTATATTTAGTATATATGTATTACTCTCAGAACAGCAACATAAACAAATTGTGGTGTCAACAGAAGCACTACATAAATAGTTTGGTGAAATATAAATAATCTACACATAATCAATGTATTATTGTGACCTATGAGGAATAATATTTTATTTGAATATTAAAATAGTTCAATATATTTAATATTTTGACATAATACACGTGAACGTTTTGGCTACAATTTTTAACCAGTAAAAAGTGAATAGAAATCTAACCGAAAACTAATAAAACCTCTCCGAAACCATTCTCCAATTAAAAAATTATAACTACTTTGATCATACTACTCGTCGGCATATTCAGTAGTGACAAACAGTTGCAACAATTTTCAAACAATTAGGCGGAAGTGGAGACGAAACTGCCCATCGGAGGTTTCAGCCTAGCTGCCCACCGCGAGTGTTACCACCCCATCTACCTGCTCAACTCCCGGGAGCGCACAGGTGGCTATATCATTCCACCTGTCACCGCCGCCGCCGCTGACCACCGGAGAAAGTCCCCGCTCCGTATCGATCGGGCGTTCTACTCCAGTCCGGCTATGATTGGTCGGCTTCGCCTGCAGGATCGGTTCGCGGTGCATAGTGGGTGTGTTAACGCGCTTAACTTCAATCAGTCTGGGAGTATGCTGGCCTCGGGTTCCGATGACCGCCACGTGGTGGTCACTGATTGGACTAGCGGCAAACAGTTGTACAAGTTCAAGACGGGGCATCGGATGAACGTTTTTGAGGTGAAGTTTTGTTATAATTGGTGTGACTTATAATATTGATTGTATTTTCTTATGTAATACTATTATATTTTTTGATACTTGTCTTTGTGTGGACTATACAAAGCGTTGTATGAAAAAGGGTTTATTTAAAAATAAATTTTCTTTGTATATATTTATTTGATATCTAATTATCTGTCAACTTTTAGAATGACAATTAAAACAATCACAATCAATGTTTGAATATATTTTTTATTGGGAATGAATTTAGTATATAATAATATACTATATAAGGATACATTGAAGTTTTGATATTTATCCAATGTTATCAACAACTAAAATTGTCATTCAGACGGCTGAATAAAATGAGTACTTAAATAGTCTTGAGCCCTCCTGACCATTTCAAGATCTAGATTCTTCACTTGCATATACTATACATCACTAAAGGGCCACATTTTTAGGACTCATCTTAAATTATGCATTTTACGTCAATATCTGTTTAATAATCACTCAGAGATGGATCAAAGGCCCTGATTCTGGAGCAGTGATTAGTTTGTGAAGCGCGCCCACTTCACCAATGACTCTACAAATATATGCCTTGATTGGGATTTGAACCCACCAGTAGAACCTTCAACCATCGAGTCACGGTTACTCACGAAATAGAATAACACATTGGCCTTTTCATTCACCTATATATAATTCTACTCGGTCACATTCTATCCCTCTTTATAATATTATTGTCAGTATTTAATCCTTATAATTCAGCCCTTTTTGCTTACTTCCATTTCCGTTCCCTTATTATCCTTCTTCCACACAGTTTCATCATTTGTATTTTCTTATTTCCTTCTGACATTCCTCCCTCCCTCTCCTACATGTACACACCATATCTCCCTCCCTCCATCTATTCTCTCTCTTTCTCTCTCCAGGTGAAGTTCCTACCCGAGTCGGGCGACCTCCAGCTGGTCACCTGCTCACGTGACAACGAGGTGCGTCTCTGCGTTCTCTCGACGACCGGTGTATGCCGCACCACTCGCTGCCTGATAGAGCACAAGGACGCCTGTCACAAGTTGTGTCTCCCGAGGGGGGAGCCCTCCACGGTCATCTCTGCTGGGGAGGACGGCCGGGTCAATCTCTGCGATATCAGGGAGGACAAAGTGCACCGGTGGGCCACTTGACTCTTGACTTCTCTCTATCTTTCAGGGTGTCAAATGACCGGCAATTGTCCTGCAAAAGGATCACTGACCCTGGAAAATAATTCTCAAAATTAAAAAATTTGCCGTATTTGTACGCCTACGTCTAAGGTTAAGCTATGAAAAAGAAACAAACTGAACCAGATTCCAAATCTTATCTTACGATGAAGGAGATGTAGCTGGGTCACCTTCTGAAAGTCAAGCTATTTTTGCTTAATTTCTGGTGCTAGTGAAACATTTCATTTAATATACTTTGCAAAAGATTTCTACAGAATATCATGACTGTGCAGAATTTTCTTTTTATTATGCTTTCCTATAATGCAGCCTCAAGATTAGATAATATAAAGCAGCGATGTTGGTGATGGCAGAGCAACAGGTCGCGATACAGAGGGAAGATGCGGAAAACTAAAACGAAATACAGGAGAATAATTGTTAGCAGAAGAGAACGACTAGATGCGTCTTCACAGCGAGTTGGATATAAAGTGCAAAAATACATATTATTGATCTTAAAATAATGTGGTGAAAAGTTGTGGGACTTTTTATGTGTGTATTTATATAAAATTATGTTGATTTGTTTTTTCATGTATTTATTAGTGTGCTCTTGTTCTAATCTATTCAACTTTAATTATAGTTTGTAATCGAACATTTACCCATGTACCCATGTTTCACAGGGACCAGAAAATGTAGTTGATCTTAGCATCTTATCGAAACTTAGCAACATGCAAATAAATTAGCAAATAGTTCGACACCCTGTCTTTCTGATTTTTTTATCCCCTCTTTCTCACTCTCCATCTCTCTCTCTCCCCTCTCTTTCTCACTCCATCTTTCTCTCCCCTCTCTTTCTCACTCTCCATCTCTCTCTCTCCTCTCTTTCTCACTCTCCACCTCCCTGTCTTCCTCTCTTTTTTGTTGTCTGCTGTTGGGGGACGGAGTACTCCTGATGAGGCCTTAAGGGCCGAAACCGGTAGAGTGCCGGACCGCGTGGGAAGAGTGGATTCCTTGTTCTCGGAGCAAGTTAGGTGTCGCTTTTTGAGAGCCATCAAGATGTAAAGGAATATTTTGAATATCCAAAGATGATTACGATCAAAATTAAAATAAGTATTGTGCACATTATTAGTGGCCGTTATGGTCGTAATATGTCTATCAAAACATGTATGAAAGTATATTAGACAAACAGATGTCTAAAACATGTCTAAAAGTATATTAGACAAACAGATGTCTAAAACATGTCTAAAAGTATATTAGACAAACAGATGTATAAACCGTGTATGACAGTATTTGAGACAAACATAGTCATTATTATTAAGTAGCCTATATTTTCTTTTCAACAGAATATATTTTTTGTTTAGCAGAACATTGTATTTTAAAATTAAAATAATTTATTTTCTAAGTTGATTTTCATTCGGTCTAAATATAGATGCAGTGAACAAATTATTGCATTTCAGTGATTTATTCCCACTTTAATTTATTTCAATGATTTTGGTTGATTGGTATATTATAGTTTAATCAATAGTTCAGAATGTACTGATATATTTAATCCCCGTATCGCATGTTCGATAACGTCATTGGTTAAATTAATCATTTATTATTCTTTTAAATCTTTCCTCTTTTTATATGATCAGGGTTCCCCCGCTTCAGGAAAAAACCAGGGGAAATGAAGACAGGAGTTAAAATCAGGGAATTTCTTTATTTTTTAGGAAAATCAGGAAAAACGAAGTGGTTTATTTTTTATTTTTTAAATATCTATTTTATACAATATAAAGAAAAACTTACTTTGTAAGTTTGTATTTTGTAATTTTTTCCTGAATTATCTTCTCAAATCAATATTGGAATGAATGGAATCTCATTATAATAGCATGTTTTACTGCAGATTGCCTTAACATGATGGTGACATGTTTTGTCCCGATGCTGTTTCCTCCATTATAGTCCTGATCACCCATTGTCCCCCATTCTTTCAGCATAGTTCAGGTGAATGGAGTGCCTCTCTACTCCATCTCTTCCAATCCAGTCAAGTCCAGCGAGTTTGTCGTTTGTGGCAAGGACGAGTTTGTCAGGTAGGTTATCTAGGTTACCTCCCTCCTGCAACATCTCGATCACACAACTGTTAATAGAACAAATTTCGTTAATTCATTTAATTATTTTAAAATGTTAAAATCGCTGCACTCACAATACTATTAATTGCATTTCTTTTGTTAATGTTTCCTAAAGCAGCGAATTATTCAAATTTTTGATCAACTATTACATAATAAAGAAAACGTGGAGATTTCATAGAAGCAAATTAACTTTTTAGCCAATCTTATTTCTCGATTGATTAAATTTACAAAATTAATTTTAGTATGAAGTATTTATTTTATACATTTGTTGTTATACGATAGTAGACCTAACTACTAATGTCTAATTTTGAAAAGTATTTTCACTTTGAAATGTTTCATGATTTTTTAACATTTAAGCGCTCTACAGATAAAAATATATAAACGGGGAAATACCTCTGCCCCTAATAGAAGGAACATAATTTTTTTTCAAACAAAGTCATTTTTTGATTATGGAAGCCTGATTTATAATTTAGTGTTGACCGCCAAATTTGTAATTCAAATGTTATTTTCAAGGTCATGTAAAGTAAATATTTTAACAATCTGGACTAAGAGACAATATTAGTCCGTATCATATTTTATTGATGTATATAACTCGTTGACGTGATACATGATTCAAAATGATCTATAACATATCAAATTTTTTCAGTTAAATTTTTTTATTAAAAAGTATTTTATGTTTTATGCTAAACCCCCATTGATAATTTATATCTTTGCATACTTTTTGAGCGATTATTGATAACTATTATGACTATATTTGACAGTCGCATTGATAATTTATGGTTCTTATTTTTGACTTGTTTTGTGGTGGTACTGAGGATTTGAATAGAATGCGTTCATTTACTTTATACATAGGTTATATTATACTCGTTTGTCAAGATCAGACTAAAGACGTCTCAAGTAGGTTTTAGATTTAACGATTTTGGATTAAATTTGATTTCTAAAAACAAGGCCTACTGTACACGTTACTCAGGACATGCTATCACCCCCACCTTCGCCACAGGATGTACGATCGCCGCATGCTCCCCACGACCACCGCCAGTTCAAAGTCCTCCAGGAGCGGTCCCCAGGCCCTCTTCTCTGCCCCCGCACTCCGACCCAAACGTCCCACTCCACCTCCCTCCAACACGGCCTCTTCAACAGCCAACAACACTTCCGGTAAACCATCGGTGAACACCCCTCCCGACACCCCCACCACCAACGGCCGCCAATCAGAGACGACGGAACCCGGTGGCCAATCACAGTCGTCCGCGGTACAGGTAGGTCAACTCAACTTGCTGAGAAAGAAAAAACATCTCTTTATTTCTTTGATCGTGTAAAATTGGATTGTTCAGAACAAGTTTCACATTATTTTTAATTCGGCCTGGTTCTTGTGGACAGTTGAATTCCTCCCCCACCTCGAAAATGAAAGATAGATAGTCCTCAAAATCGGGCTAAAAATGTTAAGTTTCTTATTGATATTGTGAAAAAGATGGACAAGATTTGGCTCCCGCGCTATTTTATAAAATCCTTATTTTTATGATGTTTGCTTTCTTTACAGGTATCAAGTGTATGTTGTGGAATTTAGTTTGTGCTGTTTTTTTTAATGTTGGAACTACAAAATTTTGCTTTTATGAGGTTAAAAGTTGTTGTTAAACTTAATAAGCGGTTTTCTATCAATTCATTTGAGCTCATTTTAATTTTTTTTTAAATTTAATAATCTAATATAATTAATCTACTTTGATTGAAATGCAGCATTTTAAAGAAATATTAATTTTATGACAACATTTGCCGAATAAATTTAACATTATCAATTCTCAAAATTATTTTTTGGAAAAAATAAGTCCCCAAAAGCGCCTGGAGCTGCCGAAGAGTTATTACCAGACCTGAATGGAACTCTCTCTCCCCCCCCCCCCCCTTAGGAGGACCTCGACACCGATGAAGAGGAGGATGAAGCGGTCCCAGCCCGGCAGAGAGTGTTCCGCAGGTTTTGCTTCCCGCCTCGTGTACCATCCAATTATAACATCACATCTGTCGCTTATAGTTACAACGGGGCTCGTGAGTTCACTTCCTCTCTATCTCTCTCTCTCACTCGGTTAGTTGGTTGGTGACGTCACACCTAGATGTTATTGATTGACTGTAGTCAAGGGATATCTGAAATTGGACTGTGCATTTTTCAGTATGGAATATGTCATGGAATCCAAACATTTTGGGAGAATAATCACATGGAAGATTATAATTTTAATTTAGATTATATTTAGGGATCAAAAGTATAAAGTATAATTTTATTTTTTATCTTTTTAAAAAAAATATTTTCTTTTCTTTTTAGATTTTTTGATTAGTTTTATAAAAATGCATCTAATTAGTCCTATTATGAATGGCTACATATTTATTTTAACATTATCATTTGTATATTTTTAAAATTGTGACTAACTTTCGATAGAGTTAGAACCGCCCATAACTAGATCATTAGATAATTTGATGTGGAATGGCGACACGTATTTTGATGCCTTCATCTCAATATTGCCCAGGCCTAGTCTCATATGATACAATGAGTAATGTAAAAATATTTCTCCAGTAAAAATGCTTCCAGTTTCTAAATATGGTATGTATTCAGAATTAAAAAATGTCATCTTTAAATATTTGTTATTCTAGAAAGTCGATATTATTGATTTAATAAATAATAATCAATCCTGCAATATTATATTCGTCAAATCTTCTCATAAAAACGACGTAATTACCTCGTTATTGACTATATTGATATTTAACTGTCTGTTGTCATTGTTTTCATGCATTTATATTAATTGTTGATTATTATTTATTTGTTTAGACAGATATGTACATTGTTGTTATTGTTCTCGTAAAACGGAATTATCCGGATGAACTTCAAGAGTTGAACGATTATCCATTTTGAATTAGCTCACACAAACAATTTCCAAATGAAAGCACCTTCAAACAGTGCATAGAATTGATCTGATCGGAGTGATACAATGATCAGTGTCGTCTATCAATGGTGTACAAAAACCCTTTTGTAGATATCGATTAGACAGATCCAACTAAACTTGTAGGTACTCCATTTTTGTTTATGTAGATTGAATGTTAAATTAAATAGGTACAAATTAATACTTGCAACTATATAGAATTATCGTTCAATTGTAAACAATAGGTGACAAACAACATAGTTCACCCCCCCCCCCCCCCCTTACAAGAAGAGCCGAATATTAGACAATTCAATTCTAGAACTTTAGTTTAGAACTGTACTGGAAATTTCATTAAACACTCCTTTAGAGTATCTTCATTAATTTTATATATTTCAATGACATTCCCAATTGAAAGATTTATTTATAATTGACCTATGATAGAAAATCAATAGGAAGACTTGACAGTTGACTCCAAATCTAATCTACTTTTCAGACATCCTGGCCTCCTACAACGATGAGGACATCTATCTATTTGATGCCAGCGACCCGAGTAGAGACCCACTCCACAAGTATCACGGACATCGCAACATGCAAACAGGTAACCATGGAAGCATAATGTCTCTCACTCTCCTATCTCACCTGTTCCGTGGTTTTCTTTCAGTCCATTTGAATTGTGTCCTTCTGTGATGCAGAGATCTTAGTTTGTTGAATGCTTCCAGTTGTGAAGTAAATAAATGAACGGCGGTGAGCCAACTCTAGGATTGTTCAAGAATCTCTCCTCGTAAAGGAACCATTTCGCTTTAATGATTAATTTTGATTAAATGAAAAATGGAATTCGTTCACTGCTCAGAAATCCTTCTCATTTACAGACAGTCTCGAGAATCATGTGATAAACTTTTAACCTTTTGAACAACGTTTATATAGGAGGGTAAAAAAGGGTCACTTTATTTAAATGCTCAATTTTTGTGAATGAAAATGAAACAAACTCGCCATTTAAGAAGTTCAATCAGTTACAATTTAATACGATGACAGCTGTTGAATAAGGTTGAGATTGTCGACAGCTTGACAGTCGTTATTTTAACATCACTTCTATCTTATATTCAAATGTGAGTGAAAAAATTATACACGATTAATATGATGCGTTTCTTTAGAGCAAAGCTAGGTGAGGCACCGAGTATGCTATGCGTTAGTGAAAAGTGAAATGACACTATCACGCACTGTATGACGATCATCCAATTAGAATGTAGTAAACTGACCAACAATATTCTAGAAGGAAAATAATATATCTAAATTTTCTACTTAAAACTATTGTAAAAGATTTATCTTTAATAAATTCCTTTTATTTTTAAATTATTGAAATATTGGTTTTTTATGATATACCTTTTTGGAAATTACATATTATAAAATTTTCTTTCTTATGCAATAAGATTTTAATTATCTAATATTCCTAGTATTTGGATAAATAGCGTGCAAATTACTTATCTCTATGCCTATCATTTCATAATGGGTAAAGCAGGAAGATTTTCTTTCAGCTATCATGGGCCAAATTAGGTGTTTGTAACGGTACTAGTTCTCGAGATATATATATGGAGTTTTACGTTGAATATGTCAGCTATACCTGCCTCTTAACTCCCTTCTTAGAGCCCTTGTTTACCAAAACTGAAATTGCAGTTTTAGCGCTTAGTGTTCCGTCACGTTCTTAGAACCATATATTCTCTAAGAAACTAGTCCCTCGATCCCCCCCCCCCCCCCCCCCGTTCAGTGAAGGGAGTGAACTTCCTCGGCCCCGAAAGCGAGTACGTGGTAAGCGGCAGTGACGACGGCTTCATCTACATCTGGGACCGTGACTCGACCGGGCTGGTCCACTGGCTCTATGGCGACGTCTGTGGAGTGGTCAATGTGGTGGAGCCTCATCCGAGCCTTCCGGTGCTGGCCACCTCGGGCCTGGACAGTGACATCAAGGTTCACTTCTATTTGCTGAATTGTTGAGAATTAAAGTATTAAAAATCATGAAAACTTACGAATTTTCGGGGACATTTTTGAGTACCTACCAAACCTGCCCTGTTTTTTTTGAAGGGTTGGGGGGGGGGTTCCAATTTGTGCCCCCCTCCCCCTTCTTAGTTTTCTGTTTCTTACACTGAACAGGTTTGGTACCTTCTCGCAAAAACTCGCCAACGTTTATGTAAATTTAACATATTTTGAAAGTTGGCGAATATTTTGGTAATTTTTTACATAAACGAAAACAAATGTTTAAATTTAATTTTTAATCGAAGTTTATCCTGTTTATCATACTAGCGTGTGAAAGTGGCCATATTTTGACGTGTTCCGTGTTCACTTATTTGGAAGACTTGTTGTGTTCTTACTTTTCTATTTATTCATTTCCTCGTTATGCTTTATTCTTATTCTTATTCGATTAGATTGTTAGGTTATTCATTTGTATTGTATAGTTGTTAGCAAGGTAAAAATCAAATATTAACAAAATATCAACAATATTGCCTCTTCTACTGTATACTATAAATTAAATTATTTATGTATTAAACTTCAAAAAATTTGTTCCGAGAAGTCTAAAACCTACTCACATTTCATGGTTCATTTTCGTAGATCATTATGACCTTTACTCCCTTCTGTATGCATAGCTCAGACTGTGTTGTCTCATTTCATTTCATTCACAAATACAATATTTATTAGAATATTATTAAAACATTTCAACCATTATTACGTATTAGTATAGTAATTGCAAATCTAGGAACGGCGAATGAAATAAATGTACCAATCTTACTACAAAAATATCCTGATGTTGAAATGTCATTTTAACGTAAAAACACTGGCGCTGAAGCAATCCATCGATTCCGGCTTTTTTTGTGGATTCTGGTTCTTCTTCAGTCAGACAAATCCACATTTATGTTTACAATTCTTTCAGTGTCAAACGTGATCTATTAGAGTGTTAAAAATGACGTCCCTATGACTATGAAACGTGTCACCTGTCCTTGACTCTCCCGCAGATTTGGTCCCCACAGGGTATGGCCCCTGATGCACGGCCCATCCTCAAGGCCTCCTCGTCTATGCGAGAGTGCTCCAAATCCTCCAGACCTGTCTCCTCCTCCTCCTCCTCCTCCTGCCTCCCACATCCCACACTTCATCCCTTTTCGAACATCGATGTTGAGGCGCTCAAGTCGGTAAGTGGGTACCATGTCTCCGGAAGGATCTCGTCTTCCTCTTCCCTTATCCCGTTGTTTTCATCGTTCCACTCTCCAATTCTTGGTGAAAAGTACAGAATGATGTAATACGAAGATTGATGATTTAAACTTATTAATTTAAATTGTATTAATTTTTTTATTATTAATCGAGTTCTTCTGTCATTGACGAATTATGTAAATTTGGAGGCCAACTTTTTTTAGGCACAATTATATGAGTGACCATATTTATCAACTAATCCTCCTGGTTGCCCCTGGCTACCTTATCACCCCCATCTATCTATATCTAATCTCTTATTCACTCCCCTCTCCCCCCCTCATGCGTTCCCCCCCTCCTGTTCCCCACGTTCCCCTGGCAGCGTGTGGCCCGCAACTGGCTCA
>JAUZND010042445.1:0-20752 GCA_034780555.1 Coelogynopora nodosa | reverse complement strand
TGTGTATATTTTACCTCAATACTGATATAAATCAATAAACCAGGCGCGGTAAACTATTTTAATTGTCTTATTGCCATTCTGTGATTGAAATATACTGTATATACAACAATACATTATCAAAACACATATTTGTGTTTCAGCGCTCTAAGCATAAAAACATATATGTGTTTTAGGCTTTAAAGGGTTAAAGTAAATTGGAAAAATATTTTTTATGTATTTGTTCACATTAATAATTGTTTTCACACAACTATGCTAAAAATACATAATTTTATAAAGTTGTAAAACTTATTTTAAATTGTATGCTACAATTACAGTATTAAATTTTTTTGTTAGGCAAATAAAAAATGCAATATATATTTAATTCAATTCTGTATTATTTTGATTTTATCATAATAGACAGACAACTAAATTATTTAATTATTATACAATGAGGAAATCACTAATGTTGATATTCGTTCCAAAATATTTTGTATCACCTAAATATTTACATTCGTTTTATTTAGCTGTAACGAATAACTTTTCGTTTTTATTTGTTAACTTATTTAATCTATTTAATTACTGGATTTTATTAAGTATTTACAATAATAAATATAACTTTATTTACCCACTTAGTAAAGACAACAATAACAAACAGTTTAATGAGAGAATAAGGCAAGGTGATAGTCTTTATTGTAATTAAAGTTTGGGGTAAAAAACCTCTCAAAATAGGACGTGATAGCCATAAATATATTGTCGGAGTATACTCTTTATATTTATATTTATATATTTACATTATAGCCATCTTCACAATACGAGACACTAGTACCGCGAAGAGCCAAGTCGGAATAATGTAGCCCGCCTGGCTTGTCAAGCCGAGATCTGAAAATTTGTCATTGCTTATTTGTGTCACTCCCCAACAGATTTCAACTGCACCAAGGACATGATTCACGATGTCCTATGCCGGGGATTCACCGATCAAGAACTACAATAGGAAATTCCTGGCGATTAAAATCAAGAAATGAGCTTTGGAAAGTAATCACTTTTGTGGAGGCCAAAAACGTAGAAAAACGCTCTCAAACTGCTTTGCTCGACAACGTAGGCGCTCATGCTACGAGCCAGTACAAAAGCGGAAAGAACAAAAATATCAGTCTACAACTGACAAGCAAGTCGCTTGCCAGCTATTGCGGCAGCAAAAATCATGGCGCATATCCCAACATTGACCAGAGGCGTGTAGCAAATACTCTCTCCATGACCACTTCTCTACTGTCTGCCGGGCTGCCAAGAAGAAGGCAGTGGACAGCTAGTCGGATACAGCCCAAGAATCTTGGGCTGTATCCATCATGGATGGGACTGCCTTCTTCCACATCTGATGTGGAAGAAGGCAGCCCCATCCATGATTTTTTTGCTTTGTCACAGATGCAGATGGTGTCTGTGTAGACGCCGGCTCTTGGAGACCGCGACCTAATATCATATGAACCAAAATCGGACAGATTTCAGGCCACGACTGACACTGGCTGTCAACGCTGTGTCACAGGGGTCAATATCTTCCACAAGTTCGGACTGCGCAACGAAAACCTGATACCTGTCAACTTGAAACTGTCAACACCAAGAAAGTACAGATTATCGGTGCCATGCTCTTACACCTGTTTGGTCGTATGGCCACTGGTGACGTTGTCGAGATCCGACAAATCTATTATGTCTCACCTAACATACGGAACATGTACCTCAGTCGCGAGGCATGCATCGACCTCAGCCTTGTGTCTGGTAGCTTCCCATCCATTGATGAGTCTCACGCAAACAACGCTGCAGTGGCAGCAACGATCGATGCAACATCTAACTGCCCAAAAAGATATATTCCATCTCTACTGCCTACATCTTTTCCATTCTCAGCCACTGACGAAAACAGAGAGAGATTAGAGAGGTGGTTACTAGAGAACTACAAAAGCAGTATATTCAAAGTCTGTGAACACCAGCCATTACCTGTCACACTGATGATCGACCTTGAGGGAACACCAAAAGCTGTACATACTCCAGTATCTGTACCTTACACTTGCAGGCAGAGGTCAAGTCTGGCATCGATCGTGATGTCAGGTTGGTAGTCCTGGAACCGGTATCAATCTGAGAACCTTTGACGTAGTGTAGCAGAATGGTCGTTTGTCCCAAGAAAGGTGGAATTCCACGGCGGACAGTTGATCTACAACCGCTAAATGCACATTGCACACGAGAAGCCAACCACAGCCACTCACCATTAGAAATGACAGTACCACAGAAAAACAAAAAGACAATCACGGCCGCTTGGAACGGCTATCACAGAGTTCCAATCAGAGAATGTGAACACCACTTAACGACTTTTATAACACCATGGGGCCGGTACCGCTACTGTACCACCTCTTAAGGTTACATTGCTTCGGGCGACGGATACTCCAGGCGGTTCGACTAAATTGTATCGGACTTTAAAAACAAGACTAAATGTATTGATGATAAAATAATGTTGAGCAACACTTTAGAAGACTGCAACGGTATAACGCATAATCTAACAAAGTTTCACTTTGCCAAGGACAGAGTCGAATTTGCGTGTTTTGAAATACCCATGGACAGTGTTCGATGACGCTGGAAGTACCTCCAGGCGATTGAAAACTTTTCACACCAAAATCGATTACTGATATCCATTCCTGGTTTAGATTACTGCTTCTGTTTAGTACTGCTTCTGCCTCTCATGACAGAGAGAATGCGATCATTTCGGGACCTATTCACACAATCTGCCCCTTTTTTACTGAGATACAACGCTTCAATCCGTGTTTGAAGAGCCAAAACAACTCTTTTGAAGAAAGAAAGCAACTTAAAAAAAACCCAAGACATTCTTCGTTGATGGGGCGTCAATCATCGATTGTCATCTTTTGCCTTTCCCACACAGAAACTGCCGTGCCGAAATTGCAGTCAAAACATCAAAAAGAATGATCCCAAACAACACTGGCATAATTGACTAACTGGATACTGATCAATTTCAACGCGCAATGCTACAGTACCGGAACGCACCAGATCAAGATACCAAGTTCTTTCCAGCTATGATAATTTTCAAGAGGCCAATCAAAGATTTCATACCTTATATTGTCCCTGTAAAATACATGCCATCAGAAACCTGGCTAGAAACGCGCAACAACCGCGAAGAGGCCATGCGCATTCGACATGCCAGAGAGGTAGAGCGACTCTGCGAGCACACTGTCAAACTACCCCTACTCGCCGTTGGAAACCATGCCCCGGTACAAAACCTGACAGGCATGAAGCCGTGCAGATGGGATCGTACTAGTACTGTAATTGAGGTCAAGCAATTTTATCAGTAATGTCATCAAGATGGACGGATCTGTTGGGATTCACCTACGTCAGTTCGCACCTTTTACCACGAAAACACCTGCTATGATTGACACAAGCGGCATCCAACGTGGGATAATAGCCCAACCTAATTTTGTTTCTCAACACATCATCATGACACCACCTTTTATAATCACCAAATCACCACATGAGCAGGCCACTACTACGCCTACAATGTTACTACCTGTACCCGCCCTGAAGCTCCCGCGATAAACCGCATCCCGGATGGAGTGACAGTGGACCGCCCCAGGGATCCCCTGTGATGGAGCGCCCTGGGAATATTCCCACAACAAATCGAGTAACAGGCCGCCCAAGGCGGTTTATCAAACTACCTGCCGGTTTTAAACCAACGGAGTTAGAGCTGTAAACAATATATATGTGACTTTAACCTTTTGTGGAAAGGGAGATAGACAGTTTTATACCTGGTCCCCCTATATTACTTTTATTGTATTGATGTTAAGTTTTATTGTATTTTTGTATGTACCACATTCTCTTGTGTTTCTCTCTTCTTTGAAGATTGTTGTTTGTCCATCTTTCGTAATTAAAGACACATTGCAATTGATATATCCTTGTTTAATTAAGTTATCTTTGGTAGTTTGGGATATTATTTTGGAAAAATATTAATAATTTAGGATTAAACGAGTTCAAACTTTAATCTTTTAGGATTTTATGGCGTTATAAAAGACTTTACCGATTTTATGGGTTTAAATTTATTTTATTTTTATGGGGTTAAAAGTTTAGTATTTTATGATTTTATGGGATTAAACTTTATGATGTTGACATTTTTGTTAGGGTTACAAAAATATTTTAAAATAAAATATTGTATATTATTTACATATTAAAAATATTTTAAAATAACGTGATAAAGTTTTTTTAATTTTCATAATTTTCACTATTTGTAAAATTTGTAATAATAAACCATGCAATTGTAATTTTTATTATGTTTTGGGGTCAAATAAGGGAAAGGTGGGGTAGGTAAAGGGAGTATAAAGGAGGGTGCGGGTGGTAGGTGGTAGGGTAGTTTGTGGTGATCCAATATAAACATAACTAATACTAAGTACTACATAATACTGTTATTTGTTACATTAAATTAACTAAACTTATAAAATAATATATTTATTTCAAAACATTCTTGAAAATCAGCTGCATGGTTTTTTGGTTACTAACTTGTTATTGTGTAGGACTATCGAATAATGAGCTTATATAAAAAAAAAGTTAATTAGACATATCATTATGATGCTTCATTTAATTTCCTTAAATATATATATATTTACAAATTTTTTCTCGTTTGTTATTTTGAATTAAACAAAATTATAACAAATTTCTTCAAAACAAGGTGATATTTTTAGGAGAAAATGTTTCATATTAAAATGTGTATGTTTCTTCTTGAACTATAAGAAACACGGAAGTATTCATTTACAACATTTTGTAATCCAATAGTTCGCAGTTAATAGGTAAACAAAGCTTTTCAACTAGAGTATTTTTTAGTTATTTAACAAGTAAAAAAAACATATTTCAATATCTGTTTGCCTACTTATTCTTTGAAAAAGGTGCAATCTTATGACGTTAATATACAATATATATATATAAGCGCAATTTTTGTTGAATCTATTTCGTGCTAAAAAGTGACAATTTCATAGAAAGAGGATATCTGATTCGTTTGATAGATCCAATTAATTAATGAAAATCTTCTATACCTGCTAATCACATTATTCTATTGGCCAAATCTCAACAGAAAATTTAAAGGTTCCACGTATTACTATAACTTATCACCCTAAAATTTCGGAATTGTCTCAAATTATACAAAACTTCTAATTCTAACCATGCATCCTCAGAAAATATCCCACCCATATTTTTTACTGAATATTTTTTTGAGGAAACCTACGAAATAACATCATGCATACGGACAAGTAATGCACCTTTCAAAAGATAACATTATTTGTACTATTTTTACAATATGAAACTAGTAAAAATTAATTAAATAATATTAATGTAAGTATAAATAACAACGATTATTGCATTCTTATAAATTGAATTAATGCAATTACTTGTAGCATATTATATAAAGTCATATATAGGCCCTATTGACCAAACTGGAAATTCCTTTCCATCGCAGTTACATAGCCTATAATCCAAAACATAAATTAAGACTCTAGAACTTTAAACAAGGAAGGGCATTGGATAATGATTATTGGATCGTTAACTATATTAGATGACATAATATCCAATGGAGTAAAGAGGATCAGGAATACAACGAATCAGGCCTGAATATCACTCACATGACAGGACATGACAATAAGCATGACAAGAAGCCAAGAAGCCAAGAAGCACCAATACTATAGGGGGGGGGTGGGGGGGTCAAATAAGCATACCAGTGTTTAATACTCAAATTCTACTAAAATTAATTAAAATTGTTAAATTAAAATTAATTAAAATAGTTAAATTAAAATGGTTAAATTGAAATTGTTAAAATAAAATTAATTAAAATTGTTGAATTTAAATTAATTAAAATAATTATTAAATTATAAATTAATTAAAATTGTTAAATTAAAATTAATTAAAAATTTTGAATTAAAATTAATTAAAAATGTTGAATTAAAATTAATTAAAATTAATTAAATTAGTTTTAATTAAATTTAAATTAAAATTAATTAAATGAATTAAAATTAAATTAACAAAAATTAAATTAATAAAATTAAAATTAATTAAATTAATTAAAATTAAATTAAAATAAATTAAAATTGTTAAATAAAAATTTATTAAAATTGTTAAAAAATGATACAAATGTGCCAGTAAAAATTTTCGTCTATACGAATATATATATATAAATATATTTTATAACATTTATTAATTTAGAATTTGAAAAAATATATAGTTGAACCAAAACGTTTCTTCAATATAATTTTTAGATTGTTCTCTTGTTTTCATTTTATAGAATGTAGATATAAATATATTTCGAAAGACAAATATCCAAAGATAATAATAGTGCATACTCATATCTACCAATTACACCATCATAATATATAATAATACACCTGATTATGCAAGGTAATCCAAAAGTATTTTCTGGTATATTAAATTTACTTTATTTCGCATGATTTAAAAAAATGTGTTTTGCTTTACTGTGTGTCCTGAAAAAGCTTGCGTTTTTTAAAATTAAAGTGCAACAAAGAAAAACAATAAAAATATTGATAATAAAATAACTATAAAAACGATTACTGTAAACTATATAGTTTATAAATTATAGTTCCAAATTTCTCATTTGAGTTTGATAAGGCCGATTTCCACGGTTTTTGAACAACAAAAAATGCAAAATTTTCGTCAGTTTCAAAACATTGGAAAACAAAGTGAGTTGAGAATCGAAGGGCTAAACCACTCTAGTATTGAACTATTCTATGACAAATACATTTTTTTATTATATATGCAAGTATGAAACTTTAATGACTTATAATAAGTTTAAAATTTACATTCTCTATATAATGATAGTTTTAAATTTATATATGTGAAAATATTGATCATTTTGTAATTTTTTCTTTGTCATTTAAAGTTTTAAAGATATCAAAAGAATATAAGGTATATAATAAACTATATATACGACATCAAGTTAAAAAATATTCTAAATCTAGGACAAATCTAAAATTACAATTTTTTGACAAGTTTTAAACTTTCGTGTTTTAGTTAGCCTATATGAACTTAATTAGGCCTACAGTTAGTTTCTTATAATATAAAAAAGTTAAAACATTGTTCAATGTTCTGTACTACATTTAATTTAATAAATAATAATATAAAATAATTTATTATTAGTAATAATATTATATTATTATTAATATAGGTACTATTTTAATATTTAAAATTGTATGTTCCAAATTTAACCCTACACTTTATTTAGTTCTTAGCAGATAAATTACATATAATTTTCTACATAATAGGTATATTCTACAAAAATGTATATATATAGCTATAATATGTATACATAACAAAAATATATAAGGTATGTTACTATTCAATACTAAGTAAGTAAGTAGTTTTTGATTGGACAAGCTCATGAGCAAACAAAAAGAAGATATTCTTGGCTTCTCATTTATTCATTATTCAGTAATTCCGCTTAATTGACAATGTTCTTATTTTTTTAAATTTCAGCTGACATTATACGAAAAGTTTCTTAATTCATTGTTGCTAAGAACGACTATATATTCATTAATGACGTCTTCATTGTAGTGCAGGACAACAGACATTTTATTCATTGAAAAATGTTTCTATATATATTGGTCTCCTCCTTTTCTTTCCTTTAAGTACCTAGTATTGAGGAATTTACCACACAATGAACTCGATAGGGGGATCATATATTTCAGAAAAGAAATTGTTTGGTATTAAATCAAAAGTATCCCACGCAATTCTCCACGAAAATCCCACCCAAGATCGTCGATTAGATGGCGTCTTGGCACGTTTGTATAACGCCGAACGACGCCGTGAACATGCTTGTGATCAGGCAAGTCGGGCATTCGCCTCTCAGCAGATCCAAAAGGGTCATCTCTGGAAACGAGAGGACCAGGCACGAATCAGTCAAATGAACTTACCCAATCGACATTCGAGTAACGACGGCTTGCAAAGTTTTCAGTTCGAACCCTTTCTCGGACGAGGAGAGTTTCCCGTTCTTTACCATGCACCCCATTACAACCTGGTAACGCGTAGCTTCAAACTCAAGGGGCCCGTTATTCCGGTTTCGGAGGCTGTCGATGAGAACGTAAGCATTGTTGCTCAGGACAACAAAGTATTCGTGCAACGGGTTAAACGACACCTTAAAACGAAGAAATCCCTGATGACTCAGCATTTTTTATACTGTGGCAAGGAGACACTTGCTACCGCTAACCATGACAGTCGGTTTTTACATCTTCAAGATGTTCTTTCTCCGGTTAATGGTGTCACATACGACGAGACATTGAGTTCTTCGGAATCACAAGACGAATACTCCGATCCAGTCAAAAGGAGGGAAACGGTTACCGTAACTCTTCCTGCAATTCATGATGAATCCAACGTATTGATATCAGAATCTTCTCCAAAGTACTTTCCGTCCCTTAAAAAGAGTATGACAATTAACCTCCCAACGATAAGTAATCACGAGCCTCAATTTTCATCAAAATCTGGATTTTATGAAGAATGAGTTTTATTGTTTGATAAAGCTATGTATTTTAAACATTATGCGATATACTAAAACCGGTGTTTATTTGAACATTTTAACTAAATATTATCTAATATAAATTGTACGTATTTAATTGAAAATAATATTCGCAATATAATTAAACGTACTTCTTCAAAAACTATATAATATATATTTAATCCTGTATACGAAACCTTTTTAAATACCTATTTAACGATCTATTTTGAAAACTATGTAAGGTGAACATATAATTCTGAGTTTGAAAGAATTTGAAAGTATAATACAGCATTTGAAATTGCTATGTTAATAAATATAATATTATTTGTTGAATAATGGAAATAAACAATACGAATATTAATGATTAAATCCAATAAATAATAAATAAAACTGTCAAACTATTTAATTATAAGATAATAGTTATGATACTGGGAAATGTTCCGATGTATTAAATCAAAAAGTTATTGATTAATACATCTAAATCAATTATCAATTTATTTAACTGAATTATAATTGAGTCTTTTATTCGCATTTTATGTTGGAATGATAACTATAATTTGTGCGAATTTAATAAGATTTACTTATAAATTGTATTTTACACAAATACAGGTATTAGGCTGTAGTTATTTACTTGCTAATTTATTTTTCAATCGTGTATTTCAACATAGCTCTTACAGAAGACTATATATATAAGGAATGCATTATTGCTATTATGATAATAATATGTGCAATTTTAAATTTTGTTTAAAATCTAGGCAAATTGAATGATTGATTGATTGATTGATTGACAAATCAAACACATTTTGTATTGTTAGCTTTTTGAGTAACAGAAACATTTATACATACAGATCGATGCTATCTGTTATTCACAAGTTTAGATAGCAATATAAAAGAAGAATATAAATATATGTATCATCTTTAATTGATATTTGCTTAGCTAAGGTTGTAGAGTTAGGATATATATTATTGAATCATTAAATTAGAATAAAAGAATAAAATAGAATTTCTTCTTGAAACTTGCGTCCAAAGATGGTTCTCATATTTTTGCCTGAAAATTTCACTATGAAAGTCTATTAATTATTAATTCGATAACATGTAAATATTTTAATATAAAAATTATTTAGTTAATTTTGTACAAAAAAATAGTGTTTGCATATAACATATGTTATAATAAATGTTATCAAATACATTTCAAATTTATTATTGATAAGATTGTGTTTTCATTGGCGACTGATCTAAATATATATTAACAGCACTGGTTTTTGAAACAATGGATTAAAACCTTTCTACAGGATAGCCGGTAGAAATGATTTATTACACTTCAGTCAATATCTAATTGATTTTGTAGACGCGATCGCAACAATGTAAAAGTTGAATAAATGGCGTTATTTAACATTTGTATTGTAATTTGTAATTGTATTGTAAATTGTATTTGTATTTTAAACTTGCCATAAAATAGGTTATATGACTGTTTTCACACTGTGTCACTTGCAATATATTTTTACAGCTTTTACGTTTTGTCTTAAATAAATAAATATATATCCTGCTGGAGAAATATTAATAAGGGCAAATATTTCACAACTCTAAATTTGTTTGGTTATCTATAATTGTCGTTTTATCTCTATAATGAAAATCAGAAACCGAGCTTGCCGTTTCATACTTTAATGGCTATAAAAAAGGTTACATTTCACCGATTAAATGATAAAGTTATGAATAAAGTAATTAAAAAGCTATGTTATCATTTCTTCACATCCATTTTATAAACCATACAATGAATTTTGTATTTCAATTCTATACTATTGTTCAATTAATCCATAATCCTTATGTGCCTCATCTCAATGTATTCATTATTTTTGTTAAATCGGTTTTTCCTCAGTATGGTTGTTTTATTATATGTTGAATTGTTTTTAAAGTATTATTACTACCTGTTAAATTTTATATATTTGAAACTTTGATAATATTCTGTACCTATAACGTGCTGATAAGAATCTATATAATAAACTATATGTATATAATGTCATTATTAATATTTTTATCGAACTCGTATAAGACTGATATATTATACTATTTTTACTAATTGTTATAAAGGAATTAAAAAATATATATTTATAATCTATTTGTATTTATCAAGAAAAGAATTATATTTCATTTTTGTAAGGCTGTAAAATTAAAAACTCTTAGTAGACTATCATTTTAATTAAAATATTAATTAAAAAATGGTGTAAAATTGAAAGTAAATATGCAATTAATATCATAATTTAAACTATAAAATTAGTTTTTGTGTATTTTATAATTATATAGATATAAAAGGTGGTATTTTTATTAAAAAAGTATGCAAAATTCGGGTTTTTGTACTAACTACATATGTGTGGTTTTATGTTCTTTCATGTGATAAATAATTATATAAAATCAACTATATCTATTGTATAATGCATAACATATTTTTACAATGTACATGTATGTATGTAGGCTACTTATATTATGACTTTAAATATATTGACTTTCACATTTTTTATTCACCTACAATTATTTTCCCTTTAGTAATAACTGGAGAGTTGCATATTTGTTATAAGGTATAAGAATATATTTCAATAAAGTATAGATACACAGTTTGGATGCCACCATTGGACAAACAGACTTCATAAAGTTTATCATTACAATTGCAAAAGTGTATCTTATGTCATACATTACTAAACCTGTTCAATTATTTAATGATAATTAATTAAAGGGAATCAATTTATATATGCGAGAAAATAATGATTTCATATTCTTGACAAAGGAAAGCTGAACGTTTATGTAATGTATCATATAGATTATAGACACTATTATTATATTGGCTAATATATACAATCAAAATTAAAAATTATCCTAACTTACGACATTATATATTTAAATGTAATAATCGAACCCAAACTATAGCTATTTGAATAGACTATATTGATTATAGTTAGGTATACTTTGCCCGAATACACGGCGGCAATACAGTTTTCATTTCAATAGTATTAAACAAATACTGTAAATATCTTACATTACGTGTAGTGTGTGCGGTCATTATACGACTGAATTACGATTAAAGAGTACGGTTATAATCCTACTGGATAATTTACTAGTATTTATATGTCACATTAATTCATTAAATTAAAATGATTCATTTTTCAATCAATTGTAACTGAGAGGCACGAGCTAGTCTAGTAGTAGTATAGTCTAGTAGTATGCTGTATATGTACATATTTCATGATCCAAATCCACACAACATTGTGTACTGCATTTTATACAGCGTTTGTAGTACAACTTTTTTATACATACCTATGTATATGTATTACCTTCGATACATAATAAAGTGGTAGCTTTGTAGTACTGTTTGTTTTTAAGTTTAAAATTGTTTTATATTGAAATGATTTCATTATAACTATTATACTGCATTCGTTTTGATGGAAATAGCTAATATAATTATTTAAAACATAATTTTTCTATAAAAAGTTTTATTTTGGAACTTATTTTGATGGTACCCATTGATTAATAATTACCTTAATTAGGCAACATATAATATAGGGATATATTTTTTATTTATGCAATTATAGATAAAATATCCATTGCATTTATACTGTACTAATTATACAATGTATTATATCACAAACCCAGCCAAAAACATTATTCCTTCCACATTACATAGTTATTTGAACTATAAACTGCATTCTATTTTCAATGTAAAATATCAAAAATTCAGTAGCGTTCTTGTGTTCTTTACAAATATATATTCATATATTTTAGATACTTATTTAGATATCGAAATTATGAATGAACCTATGGAAATGTACTATATACTTACACTCTGATATACTTACACTCTGATATACTTACACTCTGATATACTTACACTCTGATATAGTACTTACACTCTGATATACTTACACTCTGATATGCTTACACTCTGATAAAAGTAACTTTCATAAAACGACTTTATTATTCACACCGCTCTGTATGACTTTATTATATAATTTGCATAATGGAATACGTCCATAAATTATGCAAATGATCGAATTCCTTCCTTATAGATAGCGTTGCAACTTGATATAACTTTACTTCCTACTGATGCTATACGGGTTGATCAAAAGGCTATATATAGTTAAAAGCACTTCTCAAACCGTGTTCCCCGAATACAAAATAGCTAGACTAATAACTACCGGAACTGTTAATAATAGACGTGCAGTTCAATAACATTTGACATTTAACATAGTCTGCAAATAATTAACTCTTGCACAATATAATAAAAAATAGATGTAAGGAAAATTCCGACAAAGTATAGGTAAATGTAAGGAGCTTAAAAAACAAACAACCTTTAATGAAGGTTAAACTGCAGAGAACTTGTCTTAGTTTACCTTTCATTACTGATGTATTAGCATTGATTAACATTTTTTAATGTTGATTTTTTTCGGTTTATTTTATGTCTTTATTATAGGAAATATGTTGTAATAACGAATATGTCAATATTATATATACATATATATTTTGTTTTTCTTTGATTTATTATTACTATTAATTTTTACAATTAATATTTTAATACAATTTATTACAATAACTAGTGTACAATTTAAAGCATTGTATGTAGTAGATATTATATGAAAATTGATTCTCAAAAAATGTCTAGGACGTTAGTCAGACTTTAGTCCTATATATATATGGGAAATGTTCACAATTCATAGATTGAAAATTTAGATTTTTATATTTAAGCATTTTTCATTACTGTTTTTTAATGGTTTCAAGTTAGATTGAGTTAATCGATTTTTATAAAAACACAAGCCAGATACATATTTTCATAAATAAATTCAGAATTCAATTAATGTTTATAATAATGCTTATAAGAGAATATATGATAATAATAATGTTTCACTAATGAGTTACATTGACATGAAAAATTAACAAATCGCTATTTTTGTAAAATCCATATAAGACAAATAATAATAATTTGATGTAATTTTTATAATTTTTGTAATTTTTAAAGTAATTTTATGAAGTTCGAATATCGATTCAATAAATAGAAATTATTAATTTACTTTAAATTTATAAATTAAAAATCAAGATATATGTGAAAATTTTAATATGCTTTAATAAATTTGTTTTCCTCAATAAAGATTTATCTCACGGTGCAAATATATTTAAATAGTTTAATCTATAAGTAACAATTTAAAATTATTCGTATAATCGATTTTAAATAAATTAAAATTATGACATTGGTTAATTGGAAGTTTTAAAAGGATACACATTACTATCCTGAGAAAATAGTTAAATGCACTATAATATATTACAAACGCTATTTAAAATGTAATATGTGATGACATCTGGATTTTAAAACCTACTTAACTAATTCAATATAATTATATAATATATTCATATATCATCTTAATCTTCCATAGCAAATGAATCAGTTCAATTCAAGGAAGTTTCTATTTGCATTGTACTGGCATTGGTCAACGGTATTTGAGTTACTTGCATTTTCAAATAGCCTTAATTCAAAACACCAAATTGCACATTTAATCATTGACTGTGAGAAGGCGGAGTGGGGTCCTTGGCGTTGTCCCGGAGAAGACGACGTCTGCAAATTAAATTCTAATGCAACCCGCTATCGATGTTTGGAAGGAGACTGTATTTCACACAGCATGTGCACCAATCGCATGGGCTATAGGGAAACTGCATCCTGTCGTTTAATTGCTAGGCAATTCGAATGTATGCCGTGGTGGAGTAGTTGGTCCCACTGGTCATCATGTTCAGCAACATGTGGTTACACTGAGAAACTCCGTGCTAGGGCATGTTTAGGAGTCCGTCACAATGACTATATTGAATCCAGCTGTGCCGATGTCAATTTTGTTGCAAGTCTTGGGATAGGAGAAGGCTTCATACAGCGAGATGCTTGTCCTCTGCGGAGACTATGTCCTGCGATAAATGGTGGATGGGGTCATTGGGAATTATTTAGTCACTGCAGCACGACATGTGGTGTAGGAATTCGTTCAAGAAGTCGACCATGTAATAATCCTGCTAGAGAGGGCAGAGGAATGGACTGTTCGGGTATCAACATTCAGAATACTGAATGCTCAACAGATGTTCCATGTCCTAGACAAGGTCAATGGTGTCCATGGAGCCGAGTTAAAGAGTGTAGTGAACTTTGTGGGGGAGGTGTTGGTGAGAGATTTCGTAGGTGTGCATGTCCAACACCAAAACATGAAGGCCGATTTTGTGAAGGACGGGTGACGAAAACAGATATTTGTAATATGCGACCTTGTCCATACAACCCACTGCTTACAAAAAAAGAAACTAACATTATCATTAAGGATTTGGCTCTAATTATTCAGGAGGATATATGGGAATTTTCTGGCGGAAGTGTTGCTCGTTTTGGCGATGTCCTTACTTTTCAGTGTCCGAAAACATTAGCTTCAAGAAAAGATATATTTGAAAAAAAATATAGATTTCCAAAGCATAAAATGTTTTGGAAGCATGAGAATACTATTTTAAAAGATTCGAAAAATTTATTTGTTGATGATGAATATCTGATGATCCGCGGAGTAAACAAAGATCATATTGGAGTTACTTCTTTAGTATTTGAACGCGATCCAGGTTTGTTTAACACAGCATGTTTCTTCCCACTCTATCTTGACGGTCTTGAGATTACATTAAAAGTGGGGGATAGTCTGACATTCGACTGCCACTCCTCTTTCTTCGACCAGTTTCTCGCTATGCCTGATTTAGGGGATTGGACATCCAACTGGATCTTTGAGCCTAGCGAAGAGGGATTAAAAAAGGGGGTCAAAGGGGATGACAATCTATGGCCAAACGATGCAAAGGTGATACCTTTCAATGCCACAAGCATCCATACGGTGGAGAGTGTCAATGAACAGATGTCAGGAGTGTTTCGCTGTCAAGTTGTCAATATTCCAAAGAAGTATTCAGTGCGTGTTTTTGTTACACACAAATTTCGGTTGATAGTAATTTATGAGTCATCATATTATTCAAAGGTTAGTATATATATATTGATACATTTATATATTATATTCATCCATTAAAGGTGGTTTATAATTATAATCCAAATAAAGGAACACATATTTATAAGTATCTGTCACATATGATTTGAAGAAAACAAATTCAATTATGATTTACAATTTATCCGACTTATAGTTTCCATAAATCTGCTGTACAGTACAGTAATAGTAAAACATTATAGCCATTTTAGTAGATTAATGTCAGATTTGAAAACTAAAAAAAAATAAAACAAAATTTAGATCAGCATAATATGCAAACATTTATATGAAAACATTTTAATATCATCTAACTCCACGTGATGATATAACTTCACGTATCATATCCACGTGAAATTTTACTTTGGGGGATGTACACCCTGCCCTTTACGATATGATGTTCCACATTGACCAATTGAGCTGAAATTTATTATGGATATATTGTATTAAAAAAAGATGATGAATTTATTATAAAAAATATTTTCCCTTATCAATCAATCTTTTAATGATGACGTCATAAAATACCTCTTTAGAAAAAATAAGAAATGAATATATGAACATGAAATTTCCGAAAATGTTCTATGTATATCTGAAATAGGCAGAAACAAATATTTAATAAATTTTCTGTTTTTCAGTTTGTTATTCTCTTTTTAATGACGTCATAAAGCTAACGCTTGGTAATCCAAAAATAAAAATCGTTTTGACCGCAAATTTTATGTTTCTTGAAATAATTACAAGTTATTGAATATCCGCAAGATTCGAATCGATCTGAAAACAAGAACTTGCTATTTTAGAGCACTGAATCACTTATATATATATATATATATGCTGATGTGTAATCTAGCTTACCAACAGTATAATTGTATACAATAATAAATAGAGAAGACAATAATATTCACTATATATAGATTTCAGATAAAAAAGGGTGTCATTTTTATATTACCAATTATATAAATGCCTAAAACACTATACATACAACAGTTTCCCCCCTCTTATAGCTTCGCGAATATCTCAATAAAAAGGCAATGACTGGAGTGGTCGTTGTCTCCGTGGCAGTCTGTGTAGCCATGCTGTACTCCATTTATGTGACCAGACGAGCTGCCTGGAGCGCTCGCAATGTTCTCAAAAATAAGCCGCTGACCCAGGGCGAAGCACTCGCGCGAATGAAGGCGTGACCGACATTCTCCGAGTTGAAGGCGTTATACAATGTTTCCCTCTCTCAATAATTGTTCATAATCCGATTTGATAGACTATAATATATTACAATTACACATATGTATATTTTCCCATTCTGTTTAACCTTGTTATACTTTAAAGATCCAATATGCTACATATATTTAACAATACACATTTAAAAGATTTTTGTAGAAATTTGAATGCACTTTGAAAAATATGTATAAATATTTGTTAACAAACGTGTTTTCTAGAAACGAAGTTCACTATATTAATATACATACCTATGTATATATGTAGAAGTGGACAATGACAATAATTATGTATAAGTATGGCAACATTAATAATATAGTTTTAATATATTTTTTAATATTATTAAAATTATATTTTAATTATTATTATATTAGACTAAAAGATCTTTAAAACAACCCCTATAGGTTGTCAAAAATTTCTTAGAAATAATGTGAATTTATATAAATTTATATGAAATGGCGTCAATTCTATAATCACGGGACTAAACTGCAAATGAATTAGAAGGTCTGTATCCAAGCAACACACTTACGGTAATATAGCCCAGCTGATGACGACAGTAAAAAGGTACCTCTCACAGGAATGCGAAGAAGTCTTTGTTTGAATGCTTCTTTTACCGGCCGTCAATCAAAGCGGAAACTTAGGTGTACATCGCCTTATGAAATATTGCCAACTCATCAGTCAGTCTAGGTAATTGGGAATTATTATCCCAGTATATTTGATAGACACGTTTGTTATTCATTCAAAAAGTGAATTCAGTAGCCTACGGCTTTTACGGCTATAAATTAGTTTGTATACAATCACTGAAGAATACTTATAAATTTAAATTTGAAAAAATTATTTTGAATGCTTTAGAAATTAAATCTAATAAAAGTGACACTGGTAAAGCATTCATTTACAATTCAAATTAGTTGACTCGACTAATTTCTAAATTCAGTGATTTTGCTGCATAGGGTTATGAAAATTGGGTGCGAAAATTGCCTATATATTCTCAGAAAAAACAATCTAGTCAAAGTGTCAACATTTCTCCAAAACATCAATGATCAGTCATAACCGTTTGCTTTTCTGTTGTCACAGTTTCCATAGAAACATATATTGATACAAAAACCGAAGTATAATTTTATATCATAATATGTAGGCTATATATGATAATATATGTTATGTCTCCAATCCATTTGTCTGAGATATGCTTTTAAGAAAACTGGTTTTTCTGTGAGTTTCTGAGATAATTTGTAAACATTTCCTGTTTCTGTGATAGATATTAACATTTAGTTTCGAATTATTAAAAACAATCAACTTGTAAAACCGAAAACTTACATTAAATTTATTAAAATATATAATAAATATTGCTACTCTAATATAAGGCCGAATCTTCCGTAAACACTAGTTCGAAAAATCGACCATATTCATGACATTTCATAGGAGCAACTTGATTGATATAATATTAATTTTTCTGAATAATTTTGTAATTTAGTGTTAAATTTATTTTCATTCGTTTTAAAATAGCATTAATTTTTCTTACTTCAGTGAAATAATATTTGAAAACAAGTCACATAAATAAATTGAAACTCGAATAAAATTTCATTATTCCATATTTAAATAATATAAAGCGACACATTTTATGAATAAATTAAATGTTTTTAAGTTTAAGAATGAATTATTATACCATGTAAATTGATATTGTACTTATTAATTGCAGATTTTACTGTTTTATTATATATAAAATAAATCCCAAGTGTTTTTCTAATTATACAACTTATTTAAAAAATAATTAAAATGCTTAAATTAAAGGAAATCTGGTTGACTTTTATTTGACAAATTCCTTTTATCTCAAGATTGAGGAGTGTATTAAAATCGATATCGTAACTTGATCATACATGACTGTAACGGAAAATATCCAATAGTCAATACATTTTTTATTACTGGAAATAACGATAACATTTGCTCAAATGCGATTTATTCTCTGTTGGGATTAGATACAATAAAAGTGCACCATACTGTTTATTTTCACGGTCAAGGTAGTATTTATTCAAGTAGGTATAGCGCAAATATGTTTGGATTTTACGAGACGGTATTTATTTTCATCGATTATAACGTTCTATTAATATTCAAATAAATTAACTCCGGTAAATAGTTACTTGTATTAACATAATATCATAATTTATGGACGAGATTATATGGACTTCCATGACATCCAATTTATTATGAATGATGGTATAGCTGTAATTCTAGAAAAAAACTAGTCCAGCAATTTTCTGAATCTATTTATTTTATCATCATATTTAAAATGTTAATATTATATATAAAATGATTTAATGAATTTCTAAAACTTTTTTGTGTAGACTTTTTCTAGTTAAATGTACGCTAACAATTCTTCTAATTTGTAACAACTCAAACATTCATTAGCATATTTAAGTTTATTAACAAATATATTGTTTACTCCAGACATACCCCTTTGATCCAAATTGCATTCAAAATATTTTTCACGGTAATGAATGAAATACATTACAGCGCTCCAACAAATACCTTTATATCGAAGGGAGCTTAAATTGCTTATGTTAATTGCCGACAATCCCCATATTAATCCAATAAACTGAGATACTAAATACCAACATAACTCCCAGCTCAAGAAGAATCACAACCCAACATCATTGTGAAATAATTGCCCAATATATTATAAAAAAAATAAGGAAACACTTAAAATGAATAGATTGAAACAAACAAAACGTTGACGATGGCACACGGGAGTGTCCGTAGGAACCACCTCTTACAACTATGGCAGCAACTTACAGGACATGCAATTGTAGAGTAAAAATTAGGTAAGTAATCTATATACATAGAACAAATTGATGGAGAAGGAGAAAATTGATAGTCCAATGTACCGATAGTTCGATATAACTATATAAATATGTTGAAGGAGAACAAACGCTCTCCCTTCAGGTTGTATGTGGTAGCATGTGTACAACATAACAATTTAATAACCCTTTCTGCACAAAAGGAATGATAAAACAAGTCTCACACATATTATTATGATCACAGCCTGGTTGGCATTCAACGGGATTGATTTACTTGAAGGACCAAAAACACTGTACATGTTTGATGCAGGACCCAAATGTTACCATTTAGACTGGGAGGGAGGGGAGGGGGTGTCACCATCATAAACATCATTACCATAGCAATTGGAAGTACAAAGCCTAACCAAATGGTAGGATAATGAAAAGAGTGAATTTGTACACGATGGATGCGGCAGAAGCGTAATAAATACAAGCATTGACGTATATTTCATTTAATAAGTAATAAAGAATCAAAATCATTATAACAAGTCGGTGGGCAAACTATCATAACTGCGCTATGTACTATTTGTCCAATGCAAGATATGGCTATAACAGGCCTGATTTGATTGGTTGAACCGGGACTGATAACTGACGTCACAGAGGAGAGACATACAGACCGACATACAGACCGACAGCCAGAGAGACGGACTATAAAGGGCGGCCTATTGGCTAGCTGGCTGCGACGGTGAAACACCGGGGTTCAAGGACTCCAGAATTCGGAGGACATTGCTGCGCTGACTTTCCGAAAGGTGTTGGGCGATGTGGACCAGGCATTCCATGGAGACTCCCGGGTTGTCCTGGATGAGACTGGAACCAGCGGAGAGAACAATTACAAATGTTTTAATGTCGTAATACGGAACCTAACGTGAAAACTCTAGGAAATTATTTGTGGCTGATAAGAAAGAAAATTAAATAATGACACGAATATTAAATATAGGTGTGAAAAAGTATAAATGTTATCATACATTGTATTCCAAAATTATTTGCATGGCTTTAGTTTCATTAAGCTTATATTATCATTATGTTTATTTTGTAAAATATAAATAAATAATATCGAATTCAATTTTTGAACAACAGAATATTAACATTTAGTCAGTGTTCCGCAAACTTTTGACCTTTAGAGGCCAATTTTATTGTCTATATTGGTTCAAAGGCCACAGTCGTGATATTTATTCGTTTTAAGTATTAGTTAATTAATTAATTAT